>CAVLJG010000005.1:23093055-23388736 GCA_963669975.1 Acanthoscelides obtectus
CATTCAGATTGCCAGAGATGGACTAGCCCTGGAGCCATGGTTCTGATATATTTTTTGGAAAGCCACAGCTTCAGCTGAAAAAAAATATATTTTATTTCGATAAAATGAGACATTTTTGAGGGGGGCAGTCTTGTGCCAGTACTTTTCCTATCAATTTCTCTGAGAAATCCGACAAAAATCTAAAACTCGATCAAGTAAACTGAAAATCTTTTATGAGAATTATTACATTTGCAAGATGACGGATACAGTGCCAGAATCAATAGAACTCCACTGAACAAGGAATGCGAATATGAATTTAAATGTCGTATTCGAAACGCGAAAAGTGCCTTCCAGGGAATAATAAAAGTTTTTTGTAGGTTAACCTTGAATCTCTATCTGCAGCTCCGTATAAAGTGCTACGTGTTTCTTCTGCCGATGACTGCAAGCTTTTGAAATGAGCTCTTATCTTTGGATATTAAGAATATCACGGGTTCATCATATTACTAACATTACAGTAATGCAGCGTTTGCAAAATGAGAAAGAAATGTTGAAAACGATTAACGAATAAAAATCCTCGTACTTTGGACACGAAATAAGAAACGGTCATAATTACATAATTCTCCAATTCATATTACAACAAAATATATAAGGGAATAGTAGACCAGGGTGCCGCCGCATATCCTGGCTGAGGAACCTGAAACAATGGATAGTTTCAGCAACAGCCGATTTGTTTCGAATAGATGTTAAACAAATATATAGTATAATTGTAGTCGCCAATGAGGATAGACACTAGAAGAACAAGGAATAGAGCATATTTATAGGTAAGGCTTTTTGAAAAAATACAGCAAGATTATTGCGAGAATCCAAATGGGTTAATTGTCATCTACAAGCACCAACAAGTGAGATAGCAACCGGTTAATTAGCTTTCAAATCTTCCTTGGGTTATAGAATGCCGTTCAAAAATTATTGCAAGAACAACAAATTTTGAGTTGCCTTCTTTAGGGACCTGTATCGCCGTAGGAAGTCTCGTAAGACGTTTTTTATAGGAATCTAAATCACTACGTTCTATGTTCTATATACATTTGAAAGACTGTCTTTTTACACTGGAACATGCTCGTAATAAACAATTCTCACATTTTCTTAAATATCTAATCCTTATTCACTTTAATACGGCAATAAAAATAGGAATGTTGTTAATGTTTCCAACGATAGTTTAATCACTTGTGTCTTATTGAAGCTGACCCCTGGTTGCTGTAAGGTCAGAAAGGAGCCATCATATATTATGTTTAATTCCATCTTTTTTTATAGAACAGTTTCCGTTGAATGAAAGTCTTGTCACCCAATGCGACCTTGTTGCCGTTATCATTATTGGTGTTCGGTAGTTACTTGGATTATATTACCATACAAATTGCTATACGAGCATACTGAGAATCCATTGTTAAAGACAATAAAAAATCTCATATCTTCGCTAATCTCGGAAATTGAATACGTCCAGTCGACATCCAGTGACGTCGTTGGGTCATTTTTTACCAGGAGATTGGAAATTTGTCCATATTCAACCTGCTTAAAAATCGGTCTAATTTTGATCCAAACAACGCTAAGAACCATCAATTGACAGAACTAAAAATGAATCATATCACACCTGAAACCATTGACGTGTTAGATAAGTACTATTTTTTCACACTGAAGCCGCTGCGCAGGCAGAAGCCTAAAGCCAGGACACCCCGGCTGCTATGAGGAGCTTAAAGGGGTTTTTTAATCGAAATTTTTAACTGGCCTAAGGTTCGTAGACTGTGAAAAGCCTCCTCCAATATTTTCAAGATAATTTGACGACTGTGTTACGCGTCTCTGTACATTTTTTGCAAGGTTAATTAAAAAACAAGCAAATTATTATAAATGATTTCATTACGATCATGTTGATGAAACGACGAAAATCAAATATTTTTAGGGTAATCTGCTTATTGTTTAATCTTAATTTGAGGTTAATTTTTCACCGAGGTACACGTATGACACCGAGGACACCGCGGCTTCTATAAGGAGCTTAAAGGGGCTTTTTGATCGAAATTTTTAACTGGCCTAAGGTTCGTAGACTGTGAAAAGCCTCCTCATGTAGATTGTTCAGCAATCTTATATGTAGAGGAATTTCGGAATTTTTAGACTTGTATCAATTAAATGACAACTGAGGCAACACACGAATTCCAATACTTCTCTCAATATTTTCAACATAATTTGACGACAGTGTTACGCGTTTTGGTGATCATTTTTTTGTAAGGTTATTTAAAAAACAAGCAAACTATTATAAATGACGGTATTCCGATCATACTGTTGAAACGACGAAAATCAAATATTTTTAGGGTAATCTGCTTATTGTTTGATCTTAATTTGAAGTTAATTTTTCACCGAGGTACACGTATGACCTCTGTTTTTGTTTTTGTTGTCTGTTATTTAACAAAATATGACAGGTCAATCCACATTCAAATATCTTATTTTCCAGTGGTCTTGTGCTAAAGAATTGAGCTGAATATTGTAGAACTTCCCTCCTCCATTTTTCAGGATACAAAAAATATGGCTAAAGGTAAATATTGATACTATTTATTACTAGTACTTCCAATACCTTGACCTATTCCCGTATTTTCCGGTCTGTAACAGGTGGGATGTGAACCGATTTTTACGGATATTAACTACCACCGCATAGCCCGGTAACAATTTTTTTTGAATATCCAACAAAATATTTCCTTGAGTACCGTTTCATTTTCGTCATTTCTGAAAATGGTAGCTAAAGAACTGAACGAATCTTTGAACAAAATTATTCGACAATTGGCCACACCTAGAACGCCACTGTGTTCCAGCTAATTAAAACGAATTCTAATTATACGGATAACCAGAGTGATTTACAGCCAGAGCAAATATGTTTTCGTACCGATTCGTTATTTATGCACATATTTGTCATTTTATTTTTAATTCCTACTAGTGCCGGACAAAACAATTATTCTGTCCTGCCCTGTAAGGTTTATGAAGTCTGTAAATCAAAGCGATTATGTCTATTTTTGTGTATTTCACGAACAGTTTCAACAATTTTGGCACGTTTTGCAGATGGGCCGTGCATCGCGGATAGCTAGTTTTGTTTACCGTCCCAACGGATAATTTATTGTCACTGTCTATAAAAAAAAATAGGCAAATCGCGATTTTTTTTGTGGAAGTATATTTATACATGTCTAATCCCTAGTGGTTCTATTGCTATACGATACTTATTAAGGATATTTCAGACACACATATTGCTCCGCATATTTTTCCTTAAGACAGAATGATAGAAATATTTTGTATTAAGTGTGTTCCAGATTTGCTTCTTTATACAGGGATCTCGGCTCCTGTTATACATAGAGCAGAGGTTAAATGGGTAAACTTTTAGAGGAAACTTAGTGCTTTCGATAGCCGGATTCAGATTTACGATTGGTCAATTGGTTTTGTAAATATCGACGAAAAACCTAAAGGTCGAATTTTGTTTTTGCCAGTAAATCCGAAACGGTTAATTTGATAGATGTTAAAATGTGACATTATTAGGACATTTTTTTTAAGGCAAAGAAGCGTGTATGACATGTCTCAATCGTCTTTTGTTTTCCCGCAACCTGCCTCAACTTTCATTTTTCTTATGGCCGCCATATTGGATTTTTTAAATACCTAACATAAATGACTAAGGCTTAAATATTAACGTTAATATCGACTTCTCAACAAGTCAAATGTTTTGGATCAAATAGCCAACTATGGGTGTGTTAAAAAACAAGTCACAAAAATCTTCGTAAATTTATTTAGCACTTGAAAGCACTTAGATAAGATTATTTCTGTTAATAATTCAAATTGTGCTCAAATTTCTTTGTCTCAGGATTTCTATGGTCGCGGGAGAACAAAATTCATAGATCTCATTCTTTGTGTGATCTCAGAGGTAGAAATCCAACGATGAAACCATTTAATGAAATTATTCTTAAAAAGTTCCTGTCTTGAATGGTGCTGTGAGCCAGACATCCATCCTGTTGAAACGAAGTTCTTCTAAACTCATCTTCGGTTAGACTAGCTCGTAAAGCCGGCACCATCTGGTTTCGCAAAAGCTCTACGTAACTATGTCCGTTAGTAGTCAAACAAAAATGGTCCTATAAGTCGATTTCCTGAAATGATTAATACCTGACTTCAAAATGTTGCTCAATTAAAAAAGGTAAGTTAGATTAAATTACCAATGATCCTACACCAAACTTTATTTCCAAATCTGGACTTTGACGTCTCTCTGCCACTTCGTGAGGGTTTTCTTATTAAAAACTCCATAACTCGTAAACCTACTCTCATCGGACCACAAGACATGATTTATAAAATCGAGATTATCATTAGACTTTTTAGTACATATACCACTCATAGAAGCGCATTCGTCTTGGGAAATGAGTTTCCTTAAGTCCTTGAATTTATTCTTATTTAGCTATCTCTGTACTGTTGATTTTGACGTACCAATTTCTCATTCTATAGTTCTTACTGATGCACTAGGGATTTCGTTGACAGCTTGTAAAATGTTTCTGTCGCGATTTTCATTTTCAATATTGTATCCGCTTCTAGCTTGTTCCAAGTTTATTAAGTTAACTACTATTTTTGTAAATTGGGTTTTATGAGGCTGCCGTTGTTCGGGGTACATCTCCAAGTACGTTGCTGAGGTAATGTCGAGTTTCTGTGTGACTGCAAGTACAGCGCTAACGTATCAAACTTTTCTTCATTTGAGTACGGAATACCGGCCATTTTCAACAGGTTTTGACAATTCTTTTTGTAAGATTTATAATTTTAATGAGACGTACCTACTACTTATTAAACCACAATTTTATTTGAAACTTCATCTTTTTAGTAGAAAAAAGTCTGGTTTTCCAGCCTCTTTCTTGTCGCCTTCTCGGATGTTTTTGCCATAAATATAACTATGAAATGCTACAGTAAGTTTTGTCCATTTCCTCATAGCCATCCTGCAAGCCATCACGTGACTCTGATCAATTCATTATCTTTTGCGACAGTGGCCTTGTTATTCGTATTTGGCATCTAGCGATATGATTTATAGCCAAATGCCGGAAGATTTATGATTTTCTTTTCCTCGCAGACGTTGATGGCTTTATTTTAAGGAGCATGCTGGGAGGATTTTAATAAATAAAATCGGCCACGTCACAGCCTGCTCGATTATACGATGGCTACGCCCTAAAGATGTCTAATTATGCATGTGGCAACGCTGTATAAATATTGTTTTTATGTTTTCGGATCATGTCAAAATTAATGGGTGGCGAGCTGGTTTCTACCTGGACCTGAAGAGAACTAGGATATAAGGAATGAAGTTAGTATTTCTCAGCCACCCAGATCTCTGCTAATACAGAATGTTGTAACATAAATTTGGACGCACGAAGCTTACTTCTTGTTGTATTGACTCTACAAATACCACTAGGAATGGGATGGGCATTTAACAGTAGATTGTTACTGTTCCAAGGACGGAATACTCGTACTGACTGATAAAGGGCTTTTATTTGAAACAATAAGATACCTAGGCAAAACTGCATTTTTAACGACTGAAATAAATTTCTTGCAATCTTTCAATTGTCATCCAATTTATTTTGGTTTCCCGATGGTGAATTGAAAAACCCATCTGAAATTTAAATGCACTGTACCTTCCAATAAAGGAACCAGCTCGATCCCAGGTACCGAAAGAACGTGACCTTGGTAGGGTGGGGAGATTTGGCATTGATGACCCTGTTATACCATGCGTGTGACCACACATTTTATGTAAAACTGCCGAGGTCAGAGAATGAAAGTAATTCTTCTTCCTATGAAAATGAGATGTTTTATGACATGAAACACAATGTCACCCATTTCTGTCGGACTTTCTGTCTGTTCGCTAATTTTTGGGCATATAACTTGGTAAGTACAGCTCGGATTTAACATCCAAGAAACATGATACCTCATAGTCGAATATATTCGCTATTAAAATACTTCCTTGCCAGTGGTGCGGGAAGCAAAGGCTAAAACTGGTACCTAACATTAAACATATTTCCATATATTCTCTCGCTCATCTACGTTCTTGTAACGAGCAACATGAAGCGGCACAGTGGGACCCCCTCAAAAAGCTCAAAAGCTCGTGGGTAATGACTTCGTTTAAGAACTCTGAAGATTAAATGAGCGTAGAAGAAATAAAAATACAATGTAAACACGAAAGCTATTTTAAAACTGGATTATAAAGGCGGGTTTCGAATTTGAACTGCATGCCGAGCGACGTTCCATGACAACCTTAACATGTGTGCATGGCATTGTGAAAAATTGGTCTGTGGGGCTCAGGTCTGTTCTCCGAGAGGGCCATTCACATTCATTATGTAACTCTTAAGGGAGGGATTTTTTTTGTTTTGTTGGCTGTTAACTCGGGTGGTTAATTATAGGGTAGAATTTCGGTTGAATAGAGTCTATGAATGAATAGGTTTATTACGGTGTCGGTCAGATTCGGCAGTCAAGTGTAAACGTGACGTGTTTGTAATGCACAATTTCGTCCTCTTTGACAGCTGACTTGGTCGAAATATATTCCTTTCTAATTTACGCATCCGAGCAATTGATAAAAAATAACTAATTGCTCACTCTATCAATTTAAACTAGTCGCAATAAAATAGCCAGATTTAAGAACTAGTTTATTATTGGGTGACCACAGCCGTTTTTTTAGGGTGTAAAAAATAGGGCTTGGAAGTTGGAGGTGCTGAGGGAGGGTATATCTCAGTTTGTTGGGAACTTTATACTTATACGTTCCCAGGCCCGGTAATTCCATTAGACTTCTCCAAACTCAGAGCCTCTGAGTGTACCTGAATCGCTGGTCATAACAACCTTGCTAGATGGTTGGCACTGTCGGTAGTGTACAGAAAAAACTCTAGATTGTAACGTTGTCCAATGGGTGGGCACTATGGACTGATTGTCACTGATTTGATAAATGTTTTAGTCATACATGTCCGTAGCCAACTTTTTTCTCCTTTATAGACTTGTGACAGCGTTGTATAGAAATTGCAGAGTCAATCTATTTGACACATTCTCTTTCATATTTAAACTTGTCGAATCTGACGTTTATTTCTCTCTCACCCTGTAAAATGTCATCTCGTTCCTATGCTCTAAAGTCAATCTTAAAACTTTAAAATAGCAACGAATAGAGGAATTTAACGATGCTGAAGTTGGATCAGGAAGATAGACGAAAGACGAAAGCTTAAACTGTCAGAGCACGTGTTTCAAACGCCAGTAAATTATGCTATTTCAAGTTTCCAGAGCTGCAACACAGAAAATAGCACTCATACGATAAAACGCGTTAATGCCAGTCATTTAAACACTGTCATCATTTTCAAAGATTACATTGGCGCATCTACCGCGGTTTTAAAATGTTTGTCATTTGGAAATCGCGAACACCGCATACACACAGTATCCGAAAATGAAGTAGCGACTTTGAAAATTTTGTTTCTGGATCCATTGTCAATGAAGGATACTTTTGCCTATCTCTTGAATGAAGAGCAGAGGACGTGTGGATATTGAGGCTCGTCCTAGAGGTGGTGCTGCTCAAACACATTATGGCGGACAGCAACGTCGATTTATAGTTTTATTCTCACAAACTATGTAATCCTACTCATATTGATTATAGAAACAGGTTAAATGTAACTTCAGCCTACGTGAGAAATATTCGTTGGAGTCGCAAAATGTCCCTAAGTTGAAGAGGAAGCAGTACGTTGAGAACATGACATACCAGCCTACCTCATAAGCTCAACTTATCCAAGGTACAAATGCTTTGTATGGGATGGTATACTAACTGCAATTATTGGTTTAAAACTTTGAAGATCCTAACGTTACCTTCAGTATACATATTAAACACTACGTCAAAGTTCATAACTTCTACAACATACGGTACAAGAAACCGAGAAGTGTTGGAGGTGCGGTTACATAGGCTGTTGAGGACTAAGTAAATTCGCAAATACATGAAGTGAAACTCTTCAACAGATTACCCATTGATCAAAGACCGCTACCGTTGACATTATTTAAAAAAAGAATCAGGAAACCTTCATCAGATACAGATTTCTTTGCTATGAAGGGCTTTTAATGTGTGATTGTCCACTTTAATTGTTTTTATCTATTGTTTTGCTTTATATTGTTAGTTTATTGTCATTTTTATTCTTCTTTATCTTTATACACATGATTTTTTGATATTTGAATTGTAAGTGTGATTATGCGTAATTCTTTTCACACAAAGGCTATTCCGGAGTTGTTTCATCACCTAATAGACTTCTGTCTATTTATAAAATTTATACGGGTAGCAGACTTCACAGACGGCCACATACACATTTTAACCCCAATAAGTATGCAGTATAATTGATCATGTTGAACGTTTTTTTAACATAACATTATTCGAACTTCAAAAAATTAAAGGATTTGCATTCACTTAAGGTTCCAACTGAAATAACGATGGTGAAACCTATTTGATTTTTACAGTCATTTGTCATTTTTTTAGCGCTTGGTTCTTTGGTGGGTTGTAAGACCATAATGTGACTTTTTTGGTACTTACTTATACTTTTAATTAGAGGCTTTACATGTAACGCGTGTTAATTTTTGAAGCAGTTCAAACGTTGGTCGCATGACGGCCCCAAGCAGTTGCCCTCGCCAATTGTGGATTAAAATAAAGAGCGTAAATACACCTTTTTTGCGGCTACGCGGCTAGAGGGCTAAATAGGCATAGTGCTGAGGTCTAGTATTTTGTTGTTGAGAGGTTGGAACCCAAAGGAAGTTCCAAGCTCGCCATGAGGATGCCATTTGAAGAAAGCTCGATAAATGATATAGCCATTTAATTGCCGGAATCCTTGTATTTTATATTCATTCACTAATTTCGTTTCAAGATGTCATCATTTCCAAAATGATACATGGACGTATCTGTTGAGTCCAGGCTTATTAAGATGATATTTATCGAGATTGTATTATTTTTTATGGAGGCATAAATGTATCCTAAGCAGACTCATAAAGTCCGTTCTCGAAAAATACGGTTTTCGAGAGCGTAGGATTTGCAATTAAAATAATAACGGCCATTTTGGCGTGTTCTGCTGCATCATTAAGGAGTCTCAGGCCCAAAGTATATGTCGGTCGAATCAAATAATTTCCAAATTGATGCTCGGATAGGAAATTATAGTCCGGTCGATTCAAAATGTAACAGAAAAATAGATTTCCAAAAACTTGAATATTTCCGTTTATTAATCGATTATTATAAAAAGGAGTCAAGTGGATTTACTTCTCACTTCCCTCGCTTGACGTGGAACCAGCGCAAAGCCAAAATGTAACAGAAAAATAGATTTCCAAATACTTGAAGATTTCCTTTTATTAATCGATTATTATAAAAAGGAGTCAAGTGGATTGACTCTTTACTTCCCTCGCTTGACGTGGAACCAGCGTAAAGCCTAGCGCGACATCAGGGGATACATTTTTTCCTAAACGCCGGTCGTACCACCACACAAACCGCCCTTAGCAGCAACAAATTCTGACTTCTGCACCGATACTAAAAGCTGAAAATGACAGAAATTATGGTATTTTCTTTCTTGCTAAGCATTTTAAAAACTAAATGAAGTATTGACTGTCTGATCGGCAGTCACGACCTCCTTTCCTGTGCGATCAACCCAATCCACAGATTTGCTGATGAAAGCACTCTACATGCAGGAATTCAAAGCGACAAGCAGACCTCTGTCGGTGAGCTGGAAAAAAATAAGACTAGCAGCGACTTCCTCTCTGAGGAGGTAATCACTGCTTGGGTACGCAACAATCTTGTACAGCATAACTTAGCTTCCAAGACACATTAAAGTACCTTGACGAACAAAAAGCGTCCTAGCGCTCATCCGGTTTCGATGGGTGGCCGAGTTCTGCCAAACAGCCGTTCATTTCGGCTTGTCGGAGTTCAAATCGCCGACGACTTGGTCTGGCATGAACACTTCGCGTCAACATCGGCAGCTGCTGTGAGAGGGCTAGGCTACTTGTTTAGGACTAAGACCTCCTCACTGTATACAAGACCCAGATAAGACCTAGCCTCGAGGGGGTTCTGCCTCCCCGACTACATTATTTACGATCCATGCTATCCAGAGGAGCGCTGTCCGGCTGATCGATGACTCTTCTCTAACAGACAGTCTCGGGACTCTTTCGCACCGGCGGGCCGTTGACGATCTAGCTCTCTTCTAGCGCAGCACCAACGGATGGTTTGCCATTCTAACCGTGTCGAACTTCGTACATCCAGAACTGGCCGACACGACCGCGCCTTTGTTCCGAGGGTGTCGAGATTGTGGAGCAATTCATAAGACGAGTTCTTTTTCAGTCCTACTAGCCTTAGGCAGTTCAAAACTCGGATTAAAAAAATTTCTTTGGAATCCTCATAGCAGGCGCGGTGTTCTGGCTTCTTCGGTTTAAAAATATCTCATAAATGAATCTAGGCTTCCTTCAGTTCTACTAAGATTAGTCAGCATCAACAAGCTTTTTTTATACTCGCGATCTTTAGGTTCTGCCTTTAGTATAAAAACTTCCTGTCCGGACTATAATAAAATGGATGTGAACCGCACATCCTGCCCTGTAATTTAGGATAGACTCGCCACAGTAAATTTCGGCATCTTAAATTTCAAGGTCCACCTACAAGAGCACGAGGTAAATTATATGGAATTATCGATGTCTGGATGGAGTGCTAAATAAATCATATCCATATGCCGCACCTTGATATGATGTATTACACACGTCTTGTCCGACAGGTTATTCTGAAATCTGCATTGTTTCGGATGGACTGACTTGGAAATGTTTCTACGAAATCCTGTTGAACAACGACTCATAAATAAAGATCTGCCACGTTAATCCTAGGTTTTTCTAGCGGCTTAGCGTAACATGTGGAAATAAGACAAGCATCGTCAGTTACACAATATCAATGAAAAACGAAAAAGTGGAATCTTAGTATGTAATCCATCACAGTGTATTCGATACTCACCAACATTGATGAGAAACTCTGGTGGTCACTAACCTGTAACAAAATAGGGGAATTTAATTAATTTTGAATAAACCGAAAAACTAATAGTAGTTGATAAAAGAGGCTATAGTCGACGCTAAAGCCATAGTACCTGTTTACACTTTTTCTGTCTCTTACCATCTCAACAACCTTATAGCATGGTCATTGTATGATATAGGGCTAAGCTCTAAATCAGTGGTCGCCAACCTTTTCAGTGTGTTGAGCTACTTTGATAATTTTGGAATAAACAGAGAGATGCCTAGTCGCAGGAATGTAAGACAACTTAAATGAAATTATATACAGTTGTATGCGACATGTCTCGTACATGTGTTTATTTCACTAATACTAATACATACTAATAGATTCAAATAAACTAATAACTTATACATACTACATAACCACATCCATTCTTACCAATCGTAGGTGTTTGAAAAATAAACAAAACGTTTCGTCAGCTACAATGGCATGTCACATACGATTAAGTAAAGGTAACTGAAAATGAAAAAAGCAACGCACTGTTTTAAACAAAAAAATGTCCAGATAAAAAATGCGTGTTCAATGAGAAGCCTGACATTCAGACTCACTGACAATATTTTTAATGTTTGGAGTATAATTTGATACCGCCATTTCAATATAATTATCCAAATGTTCATCTGTAGGTCGATTACGGTATTTGTTTTTAATAAACTTCATAGTTGAAACAGAATATTTACAGAAATTGGTTGAACTGAATAACGCTTTCACTTTCAAGGCAAGACTACATAAAACTGTATATTTATCTTTACTTACTGAAGGCCAGATACATTTTGTATTTGAGACTAATGATTTTAAAGCTAAATCATTTTGAAACGGAATCACTTTCTGTCGCAGCGATGTCTTCGTTGAAATCCTTGAAGTTGCCCTTTAAGTTAGACACTATTTCTACATGATATTTACAGTCATATGGTTCTGATGGACTTTGAGATATCTTTTCTGAAAGAACAGGGAAATGCATAGTATTGCTATCGATTAAGTTTTGTTCACAAAGCTCAAGCTTTTTGATAAACGCTTTTATATCAGTAATCATTTCTGCTAGTTCTTTGTCTCTCCCCTGAAGATGCAAATTAAGTTCATTTATTTTTTCTGTTATATCCACAAGAAAAACCAAAAACCAAATATATTATGAGAATTTACAAAATTTACGGAGGCTTCTATGATTACACCTTTTTAAAACATGTGCTATAGCTTATGGTACCAGGTCACCTTTAATCTTCATCAGAGGTAACATGAACGCGCAGCGTTATATCCACGAAGTTCTAGAACCCCATCTTTTACCCTATCTTGACACCCTGGCAGATCCAACTTTCCAACAAGATAATGCCCGACCACATGTTGCAAGAGTCACAATAGACTTCTTTCAACATAATGATGTCACATTGTTACCATGGCCACCAAGATCTCCCGACTTATCCGCAATTGAGCACGTGTGGGATATGATGGGTAGGAGATTGCTCAATTTGCAACGTCCTCCTCAGACTCTAGAACCACTTCGAGAGGAGTTGGTGGTTGCCTGGAATGAGATACCACAGGAGGACATTGACCACCTGATCAGAAGCATGCCTAGGCGCGTTGGAGAATGCGTAGCACATCAGGGTGCATCTACACATTATTATAGGTCAAAGGGCTTTAAAGCAGTGCAATCATTTTGAAATTTTTATCATTTACTTATTATGCTTCATTAAATACTTATACAAAATTTTATTAAAATAAAACCATTTAAACTGGGTGTTCGGATTTATATGTCACTTAGTATACAGGGTGTCCCAGAAGTCGACGTCAAGCCGAAACCGGGTGATAGGCAAAATCATAACAGCTATCAGAAAAATATTTAAAAAAAATTATGTATGTGTTTTGAAAATTATAGGTCTTTGAAAAAAATATAGAAATTTCACACCCTACGGCAGTCTGTCAACTCCTGTTACTACAAATATTAACTTTTGTTGGATTTTATTTTTACAATGTAATGATGAATAATGCATCTTCAAACTTTTGTCTCAACCTTACTGCCAACTTTTCTCGTTCAGGAAAAATTGCCACTTATTTCCCAACCAAGTATTCCAAAATAAAACTTTGCTCTACTTTAACTGGCTGTACTGGAAAAAATGTACTACGAGAGTTTGGCAAGTAACCTTAAAAGTTGGCACATTTAATAACTATTCCAAAATGGCATAACACTTAGAAGATTACTCGTTAACTTATGCACAATTTTTATGCTTGCATAACTTACACGAGTGGCACGTAGCAAACCCACATTTGATGAGAGAAGATAAATCTCAATATCGCTTCAAGATAAACCATTGGACAGGAATTTTAAATGGTAAAATAATCGGTCCGTTTGAGTTCCCAGAGAGTTTGACTGCTGAGGTTTATTTAGGTTTTTTGCAAAATCATTTAGAAAATTTATTGGAGGACGTGCCACTGAGTATTTACAGGGACATGTGGTTTCAGCATGATCGCTGCCCAGCGCACTATGCACTCTCAGTGAGAGAGTATCTCGATCAAAACTTTCCAGGCAGATGGATAGGGCGATCTGGTACAATACCGTGGCCAGCCCGGTCACCAGATTTGAATCCGTTAGATTTTTTTTACTGGGGAACTGTAAAAGAAAAAGTGTATTTCAAGCCGATTCAAAATGTAGCTGAGCTACGGCAAAGACTATTGGAAGCAGCTGAGTTTGTTAATAACCGTGGATTCGCTCGTTTAATAACCCCATCTTTTTTAAGAAGATGTCGAGCGTGTATTGCGGCTGGAGGAAAACAGTTTGAGCATTTTCTGTAAAGGTAAATCATCATCAGCAGCATTTTGACGCCCACTGTTGTGTAAACAGTTATATTTAAGGGTCCTTGTGCGTTTTCATAATCGCTGTTTAATTAGGAAATTTTGAAAAATTTTCATCATTTTTTTTTCAAATAAAAGTTGTGCATAAGTTAACGAGTAATCTTCTAAGTGTTATACCATTTTGGAATCCTTATTAAATGCGCCAACTTTTAAGGTTACTTGCCAAACTCGCGTAGTACATTTTTGTCCAGTACAGCCAGTTAAAGTTGAGCAAAGTTTTACTTTGGAATACTTGGTTGGGAAATAAGTGGCAATTTTTCCTGAACGAGAAAAGTTGGCAGCAAGGTTGAGACACCGGTTTGAAGATGCATTATTCATCATTACATTGTAAAAATAAAATCCAAAAAAAGTTAATATTTGTAGTAACAGGAGTTGACAGACTGCCGTAGGGTGTGAAATTTCTATATTTTTCAAAGACCTATAATTTTCAAAACACATACATAAAATTTTTTGAAATATTTTTCTGATAGCTGTTATAACTTTGCCTATCACCCGGTTTCGGCTTGACGTCGACTTCTGGGACACCCTGTATATGGGCATGGTAATAAGTTAATATACATGGACTGGGTTATAAGTAAGTCGAAGTCACAAAGCGCCTGTCCGCACTCTGCAGGCTCCGCTGTTACGTTTAGCAGGCAGCAGGTAGAGGTGTGAGTCAAGAAAAAATGTCGTCAAGTAGGTTGACTCTGCATTTCCCAGGCAACGCCGTCATCGGACTATGTTTGGCCGAGCTTATCCCCTCTTAGGGAAAAGGTAACTAATTAGTCCATAGTATCCGCACAATTTGTTTATGCAGACACGTAATTTAGGATTTGTGACGACAAGATTCAGACATTTATCCTTTACGAAAGTATACAGAATTTTCACAATTCATATACCGTTACTTGCTGGTTCTAGATCTGATGCTAGTATCTTTGCTCAGATTTCTGTTGCAATCTTGGTCATTCAGGGTAGCAAGAGTATACAAGCTGATGTATTGTTGAAGCTTTTTTCAATTAAATTGTACTGACGGTTGTTTTTTTTTAATTTGTAAGTTATATTGGATTTTGAATTTGAATTTGAATAAAATAAATGTAAAAACGCTAAAAAAAAAAATTGATAATACTGCGATCTAGAAATTTCTTTCCTGCTCTACCGACAGTACCGATCATCTGGCAACGTCAGCCATGCCATGATGGCCAGGACAAGCGGTGTAGCAATGAGAGATTGGGTGGCAGACTTAGACAGGATTGTGGGATTACAGGTTTAAGTCTGTTTGATGTTTCTCTAAGTCTTAAGAACGAACGCACGGGGTAACCTATGCCGTACGTTATATAAAAGCGTTAAAAACTACCGCCAAAAAATAGAGATAAACTATTCCCCATTACCACCTCCACCTCCAATCCGCAATTTTTAACCCTCACAAAATCTTTGCAGAAAATGAACAGGAGCCTCGGAAATGTCAAGTCTGAGTTTGAGCAATTTTGTTTGACTCTCGACCCGCCGCCACTGGGGCGATTACGAAAAACTATAAAGGTTTTTCATTTTGAGCATGGTAGTAACCTTGTGTGAAGATTTCATTCAAATATGAGCTCCACTTTCCAAGATATACGGGTACCAAGGATTGGTAGACAAGCAGACAGACGGAAATGGGTGATATGGTTTTTCGTGATCTACATATCATGCAACATCCGAAAAAGCAATCTCAATTTCCAAAAATGTATCGCAATTAAAATGCTTCCTCGCCAGTTGGTGTTGAAGTTAAAAGGAAATAATCCAAATACCTTGTGTGTTAATATCTTTAATTGTATGCAGACAATCGAAGTGGGCTAACGATTTAGTATAAGAAAGAAAAACAGCATTTTTTTGATCATTTTATGTGTCAAAATTATATTTATTTCCACACTTATATACAGCCTAGAAAGATACCAAACACAAATACATAAAAATTCTATTGTCTTTTTCACGTTGGGATAACGCAACAATAGGATAGTGAATGTACGAAATGCAAATGTGCGTGAACATATGTACTAGGGTCAAGGTCAAGTGTCAAGCCGTGACTTATCCAGTGCATGCTTTGGCCTTACTCATACCAAATACCGGACTCGCTCGCAGTTGAAACGCTGGGTGGTCAGATCACCCCCATTCGCTACCATTACCGTAGACTGCTTCGTTTTGCACTATAATTTGCCATGGAGGTAATAAAAGCACCGACCTTTATTAACCGGACTTTGAATTTAATCAAGAAATGCAAATTTGACACGAAAACCGAAGTCGATTCTGTAGGGAGATATCGACGGTGAGTTACGGTTAGACGCGGTGACTCATCTTCGACGTGTCGATGGTAATCTACGGGAAAAAGGTGCTGCAAACCATGAATATTCATTCGGAAAATGGTAAAAAGGTAGTGCCGACAACTACCGGTGCAGAGCTGGCGGTTGGAATGCACAATTTTGCGATCGCATCGGGCCCAAAAGAAGAGATAAGAACTGAAGAAGCTCAAACTATGGTAGTGGCAAAAGCATTCAACGTCTACGATTGCAGCTGGTTTATTTTATATAAATATATTAAATAGAACTTGAAATGATTTCTATTTTTTTTTATTGGAAATATGTCGTTTTATACTTGCATTAAACTACTCGTATAATGAAACTATCCGTATCAAGTTTTTAAATAAAGGCGCGTTACACTAATTTTCCTCTTATTGTTAAAAACACGCTTTTCTTTAAAAACGTTGACGGAAGGAGCCTCATTATTGTTGAAAACTATGAAACGGCATATTTCCAATTATAAAAATTATTACTTAATTTTTAATTTATTTACTAACAGCGAAATAAAAGCTTGACTAAACAAACATTAATTCATGTTTTTATTTTTATACATATACATATTATATATACAAACATTATATACATTTCGTAGATACTGAAGACATATATTTATCTACAAGTACATCTACAAAATTATGTTATTTGTTCTTAATATTAAAAAATATTTTTCGAAACCACTAGCTATGATACTCGAACAAATATTGTCTCTTTCCAAAAACACATATTAACCTTGTACGAGAAGACCCCCTACTACATGGGAATTTAACTTTATGACAAATTGGGCAACACTATCAAATCTGTCACGAAAGAATGTGAGCTAAAGGAGTTCTTGATAGACCTGAAGAATTGAGGCATATTTTGTTCAATAGCATAGCTGCGACACGCAACATTAGTCTTCATTTTGTATATTAAGTACTGGAAAGTGTTTAAAAACAATAGTTATCTGTGTTATAATGTTAAGTTATTTAATACACATGAGTGTAAACAGATTGTATTTGACGGAATTTCTTTTTATGCTATTTTTACAGTGCTTATTGACAAGTGTAATTGGTAATATATATATATAACTTGAGACGTAGCCATTGTCGTCTAGACCAGTTAGGTGAAAAATAAAGCTTCCGCCTTTAGTTGGGTACTTCGACAAAATTCAAGCAATGAGGACTCTTTATACTTTATTAGTCTCTAGCTTCCAATGGACTATGCGATCATCATCAGGAGCTGCAATGACATTAAGCAGAAATAGCAACTATTTTGCAAAATGATTTTAAATTACTTACAATAGTATGTGAGAATGTTGCTAAATGTTATTAAAGGTTAAGTTGAGGGAAACATTTTGTCACCTGGTAAAGCTGGATGCATGGTACAATCATTAAAATTAGTATAAAATACCCACAGCTGTATACCAGGAACATATCAAAACGGATTAAAATTATTTAGACCGAAAGTTAAAATTATTACATGTTCCATCGTGAAACACTTGATGCTGCACAAAATGGTGTGGAACCGTTTTGATGTGTTTCTGACATACAGCTGTGTGTATTTTATACTAATTTTAACGACTGTACCATGTATCCAGCTTTCGCCAGGTTACTAAGTGTTTCCCTCAACTTAACCTTTAACAACATTTAGCAAAAATCTTACATACTATTGTAAGTAATTTAAAATCATTTTGCAAAATAGTTGCTATTTCTTCTTAATGTTATTGCAGCTCCTGATGATGATGGCATAGTCCATTGAAAGCTAGAGACTAATAAAGTATAAAGAGTCCTCATTCCTTAAATTTCGTCGAAGTATCCACCTAAAGGCGGAAGCTTCATTTTTTTCCTATATAAAAATAAAGAATGTATACTCAATTGATCGAAAAAATAAAGCGTACCTGTTTTAGGAAGGTATCTAATGTTAAAACGGTAGAATTTGATATTGTTACCATATGTAAATATTTATTAACTGGGTTTCCTCGTCTTGTTATAGAGTTCGTGCAGTCAGCTTCCGGCCCATCAGATCAGCTCCATGTCATAAAAATATTGCATTTTCCTATTAGACGTCCACCATATTGGTTTCAGAATGGCGTCTACTTAATGGTGTTAATTTATTGTGTATTATCATTAGAACTAAATATGTATATTAAATTTCAGTTCATTTTTTTAATCTTAACTGGTCCGAAATTCAGCTTCAAGATTTGTGTCACACTGATACAACCTACAAGGCAGCGCATAGTAAGGAGATAAATAAACTAGCAAACACACAGGCAAACCGACAGAAATTGACCGAAACAGCTTCATGAGATGTGGGAAACACAAAACTCGAAAAAGAGCATCAGGAAAGTTTTTGCGATTCGAAATAAATAAGTGTGTATAATGCTAGGGTTGGTCACAATTTCTCTCCGGAGCATATTTAAAAGCTTCAACCAATAAATTTCTAGCGTCCCATTCGGTTTTAGCGGTCCAGTTTTATTTCACATCCTTTCCAGTAGATTTAGTGCCGCGGTCCGCCTAAAACCGAAATCAAATAGCAATTAAAATTTTCGGATTCTGGCAGCATCCGCCGCTTCGTAGAATAACAACGGGTATTTTGTGTGTTGATACAACGACGCCACGATGTTTATTCTTCTTTTACTGCCCGGCACCATACTTAAGAGTAGCCTTGAGTTGGTTCGGAACGAATCGTTACAAAAGAACCACAGCATAGACTAATGAATGCCATTTGCGATTCCCAAATCCAGATTTTACTGTGGTATTCACCCAGCTTCAATCTGCAGATATCATCCTGTACATACCACATCTATACTGCAATGTAGAGGCAGTTTATCTGTCTGTTTTCGTTACAATATAACCCCTAACATTGAGCAGATGCATCGATATAACAATTCCATATACACATCATATTTATATAAAGTCTGGAGTCGACAAACGTTTAAAAGAAATTTGCCCACTGAGAAGATTTTCTGTCCCAGTGGGAGGTGATTCGAGGCAATCCAAGGTTTTAAGGCAACTTAAATAGTTCCAAGGCAATCCAAGGAAATTTTAGATCCTACCAGAAGCATATCTGAGGCAAGAAGTCCGAGGCAAACCAGGATATCTAAATCTGGGGGTTGCTATTTCTACTGATTTTTCGGTAGATTTTATAATTTTATCCGACGGAATTACAAAAGGATTCCAGGAATTACAAAAGGATTCCAGGAAGTTCAAGCAAATTTGAGAAGATGCAGGAGTTTTTGAAAAGGCTCAGAGAATTCTGAGCGAACATACTTTACTCGAAAAAATAATAGTAATATACTGAGAGACAAAAACACCTACGGACGTTTATTAGAATTCAAGAATTTTTTACGAATCTATTGATTTTTCTGACGTTTCTGATTTCAGAAACCTCAAATCGGTCATTGTTTTTTCAAGTAACAAGAAAACAGAACTGATGTGAACTGGTATTACATTCCTGTTTTGATCAGATCGCTACCCCTGTCATTTTGTATGTGTAAGCTGTTTCACAAAAGATAAAGTTGCAATACTTAAAGTAAAAGCAGAAGTAGCCAAAGTCAAATAACGGGTGACTTTTTAAGAGGTATAGGATTTGATTTTCAAAAAAACACCAAAAATTTGAAAAAGCGATTAAATCTTTATTTTACTCGATATAATTTAATGTTTAAAGATTATTTCATGCAAATGTTGGCCGCGGCTCCGCTTTAGAAAGCCCATGCGCAAGGTCCAATTTTGGCATACTCTCTCCAACATATCGGCCGGTATCTCACGAATAAATGCTTCAATATTGGCTTCCAGTGCGTCAATCGTTGCTGGTTTATCCCCGTAGACATTAGCCTTAACATGGCCCCACAAGAAATAGTCCAACGGCGTTAAAGCACACGATCTAAGCGGCCAATTGACGGGCCCCAAACGTGAGATAAACTGTTCACCGAACTCGCTTCTCAATAGGGCCATTGTTTCGTGTGCGGTGTGGCATGTGGCACCGTCTTGTTGAAACCACATGTCAGCCAAGTCCAGCTCTTCCATTTTGGGCAAAAAAAGTTTATCATCGCACGATAGCGCTTGCCATTCACAGTTACGTTCGGGCCATTGTCGCTTTTAAAAAAAAAAACAGTGATTTTTTCGGGATGCATTGGTAGCTGTTGCAATTCTTCTGGCTGGTTTTGCTTGTTAACGTACCCATTCAACCAGAAATGAGCTTCGTCGCTGAACACAATTTTTCGATAAAAATGTGGATCTTCCTCCAGCTTTGCCAGCGCCCATTCACCAAATTGGATACGTTGTGAAAGGTCGTGTGGCTTCAATTCTTGCACCAGCTGTATCTTATAAGGTTTAACACGCAAATCCTGTCGCAAAATTTTCCACGTAGTGGAGTAACAGAGGCCCAATTGCTGCGAACGGCGGCGAATCGACATTTCACGGTCATCACTAACACTGGCGGATACAGCCGCAATATTTTCTTCAGTCATCACTCTACGTCTGCGTGTTGGTGGTTTAATGTCCAATAATGTAAACTGGTTTCGAAATTTAGTCACAAGCTTCCGAATAGCTCCCTCAGTAGGTCGACCAAATTGCCCATACATTGGAAGCAGTGCTCGATGCACTCTCTTAACCGAGCATGAATTTTGATAGTAAAATTCAATAATTTGCAAGCGTTGTTCGATCGTAAGTCGATTCATGGTTAAATTATAGACCAAACTGAACAAGTTTGATAGTGACACAAGACACGATTCATGCGTCATCTGTCAAAAACAGTGTTGCCAAAAAGATACTAGCAAAAAAATCACCCAGAACTATGACAGAAAAAAAAACAATCACAACTTTCACAGCATGTATTAATCAACGAAAGGCCGCGCAGCATTTTAAAAATAAATATCTTCATTAACATCCTAAGAATCAACAAAAACAAAATGTGAAATCGTACCTATAACTGTGACCTTTAGGAAAAAGAAATAAATGACACAAATCATTCTTTAATAAAGGAGCAGCGAAGCAGGATTCATTTGGCAATTCCAATCGAAATTGAGTATAAGGTTGGATTTTTGCATTTTCGGAGCAACTTCTGAGCATTCACAATCTTGAAACGTTTTGTGACCCGTCGTCCAGCTTTACGGCATAACTTAGAGTCCAGTGGTAGCAAAAGTAATTTACAACACCCAGTGACGGTTTATTTTTGGAATTGCAAGCATCGGGATCACTGTAATTATCATGAAAGAATCCCACACACCGATTCTAAGGTCGATAGTACGGAAATCGAATCACCAAAAGAAGCTACTTAGGTCAATTCTAGCTAAAAGGAGTGAAAAATGCTAAAGAGACTATGAAATGTCGTAAACAACTCGGAAATGGTAATAAGCTTCGCATGTGAATGTAAAATAGACTGTCCAGGCATTACCTACGTATTTATTAGTCACTTCAAATAAATAATTAGTTAATTAGAGCCTTTTCTGTCTAATCAGGAGAGTTTTGATTTCGAAAGAAAAACCGCTAAACAACTTCTAGACGAGACGTCCTAGCTCGATGTGTGTCTCTTGGGCGACATTATAATTTACATTTACAAATGCCTAGAATGATGTTAGAAGCTTAGTATGCTGTGTAGTGTGGTGTGGTAAGAGGTTGCAGTAGAAAATATGGACGTGCAGAGAATCATCCACAGTCCACTACCTACTGAGAAGGTAGTGAGAGAGGTACTACTCTACACTCAAAATCACTTTGTAAAACTAATGGAATGGGAACAAATGGTGGAATCTGACGTAAATTCTCAATTGCAAAAAAACAATGTGGCATTTTCCACCTACGCAAAATTAATTTGTATTTAATTTTATCCTCCTTTTTCCTTTGGTATGCCGAAAAAAGGCATGATGATTGTTCAGTACAGGTTAGACCTTCAGAAAAAAACTAGCTACGAACAGGTGTAACAGAGAAATTAAATGGATCAAGCCAGTCAAACAGGTCCATACGTTTAGTCCATAGATATTATTTCCCTGACCTACCGGTAGTCTATCTGGCAACGTATTTCTATTGTTCAGATGTGTAGAAGGTAATTCCAGATGTCCTCCAATTTCTTTTGATCCAAGACACCATTTAATAGCAGACCCGTAGAGCTATTATGTAAAAAACCTTCAAAACTTTACCAAAAACGATAAAATGCTAACTTGCTGCCTAGATACTTCCTAGTGTGCAAATAGTACATTCCGCGTTAGCTCGCTGTGAGCGTCATCGAAAGCGTCCATCTATGGAGGAATGACTCAACGACACGACACGCTCACTATGCTTTATTGGTTGAAGTGTGTCGAGTCTGTAGGTATACTCTGAGAAGAAGTGTGGTTGAGTAGCAGAGTAGCAAGATCACATCTGGATGTGTATTGGTCTGCATGTGCATAAAATCAGTGACATTTGTTATGTGAGAAAATTATTAGCGAATATGCTGCACATGAAATATATCTATTATATAGATGGGGGTTATTTAAGTAGGCACTTCTGTTCAAAGTTATTACCATTTGTTTTCGTATCGCCCTCTTTTTTCAAATCCAGCAAATTTGCATTATGTAATTTCCTTGTTGAATAAGAAAAAGCAAACATTGCTAGCTGAAGCATAATGACGTTTACGCAACACGTACTGCTATGGAACGAGTAGGTACACATCAAGTCTACGAGTACACTTAGTGCTAAGTTGTTAAAAAAACCTACATAATGTCACAAAAAACATACATAGTGTCAAAAAAAACTACATAATGTTAATTTTAAAGATACTTAATTCCCCTGCCGATCACTTACTATCGCCGCCGGGAGCAAAATCAGACGCGTATCAAAAGCAAGTTTTAACTTATGATGTGTGAAATATGTATACAGTATATTCAGATAAGAGATAGACCGGATGTAAACAAAAGGTTCGGGTGATTTTCACGCTAACGCCGCCGTCTCGACGTAAAACAGGAGCCCTCATTGGTCAATTCGCAATTAAATGCCTATGCCGAGCGGCAGAGCAGTCGTATCAAGGCAGAGTCACATTCAGGTTCAGACGTGTTACGTATGTCGTGTGCATCATTGCAATTTGATATTTCTTTGGACGTTTTCGTTTGTTATCTTATTAAGTTGTTGAGTTTGTCGTTGTTATTGTTATACCTTGTTATTGATTGTTATTGTTATCAACTGCTTGCGCAAAATGCCCAGTAGTACAGATACTGCCGATGAAGTTGTAAACTCCTGTAGTCCACCTAGGAAACGCTCTAAAAAAAGACACCTGAGTGCAGAAATGAAAGAGGTCATTTTGAATATACATAAGATCGAGCGCGAGGAGAACGAGGCATCAACCATCAAAGAAATTGTTGTGAAGGTTTCTCACAAAGTTGGGGTGTGTCGCGCATCAGTGTTTAATGTGTTAAGACAATACAAAAAAAATCACACCTTTTCTGAGCCAATGACCAGTAAACATCGCAAAAGTATTGTTAAATCATTGGATGAAGCTGATAAGCATGCGATTAGGAGGAAAGTGCATGAATTCTTCTTTACGAAAGAAATACCTACTATAGATAAAGTACTGCAGGAGGTAAATGGAGATACAACGTTGCCAAATTTCAAACGATCAACTTTCCATGCGTTACTGAAGCATTTAAATTTCAAATGGAAAAAACGGGGTCGTAATAGTTTACTACTGGATAGAGAAGAAATTGTGCTATGGAGGAGGGATTATTTAACAAAAATTGGGAAATATAGAAATCAAAACAGGAAGATTTATTACCTTGATGAGACGTGGGTAAACGCAGGACACACTACAAGTAAAGTATGGGTTGATGATTCTGTAACTTCATCCAGGAGAGCCTTTCTAGATGCACTGTCCACCGGATTAAAAAATCCAGCAGGTAAATACGAGTAATAGACAACAATCGGATGTTTTTCAAACCTTGGGAACAAGGTTCTAAGCATTAATTCCAGGGGGCAGATAAAACATATTACAAGTAACAAAACTTTTATAACTTTCGATAAAATGCGTGGATGTTTTATTGTCATTTTCATTTGTTAGAACTTTTTTAAGCCATGTTTTTATGTGTTTTCGATATTTCAATAATTTTTTAATATAATCTTAAAATATGTCGAATATTATAAACTTAAAAAAAGTTAAGTTAAGTTTTATATTGTGTACCGTTCCTAATATTTCTAATCATTTTAATTCATATTTTAAGCTTTATAAAGTTATAATTTGTTAATATTAATATTTGCGCGTATTTCAGGTTCCTGATCATTCATTTTTTAAAGGTTTATAACTTTAAATTAAATTGTGAAGCGCTGAGTAATCATACGACGTTCAATATTCTTTCTTTCAATATGACTAAATAATCCCAATTATAGCAATCTGATACTCACGTCTCAATGTTTTTTCGCTGAATGTGATGAAAACATTTGAAAAAGGTTCGCTTATTGAAATAAATCTATTCCAGTTAGTACTTCGATTTCCAGGTAAAGGGAAAAGGCTCATTATCTGCCATATTGGCAGTGAGGATGGATTTGTTGTTGACGGTCTGTGGTGCTTTGAGTCTAAGAAAACTGGAGATTACCACGAGGAAATGAATGGCGAATCGTTTGAACAGTGGTTTTCAAAAGTTTTACCGAACTTAGAGGAAAACGCAATAATTGTGTTGGATAATGCGCCTTATCATTCTCGAAGAATGGAGAAGGTCCCAACAACAGCTTCAAGGAAAGTTGATGTTCAAAATTGGCTCCGCTCGAAAAATATCAACTTTGAAGAAGCAATGCTGAAAGTACAATTATTAAGAATTGTCAAGGATCACAAGGCGGAATATCAAAAATACGCCATTGACGAAATGGCAGCAAGTCAAAATAAAACTGTGCTCCGTTTACCTCCATACCATTGCGAGCTCAATCCCATTGAGCTCATATGGGCAGAGGTTAAAAATTATATAGCTAAGCACAATACAACTTTTAAATTTTGTGACCTCAAAGGACTTTTCAAAGAAGCACTAGAATTAATAACAGCGCAAAAATGGGAAAACTGTATTAAGCACGTGAAAGACAAAGTTGAAAAGAGAATGTGGGAACTGGACAATATTTTAGAGGAACAAGTCGAGCCATTCATTATTGACGTTGGTGCTTCAGGCAGTAGCGATGATGAAAGCTCATCAAGCTCATCTTTCCAATAAAAGATGTCGTTCATCAAATTCGGTAAGTTATAAGTAATTATAAAGCTACTGTATTTTTTAATTAATTATTGACATTTTTGAACCCATTTTGGCAAAACCTATTCAAGAATCTACTTTCTGACAATGTTCAACCATGCACATTTTTTTACGTTTTGAACGTTTTAGTTTGGTTACATATTTACCTAGAAATCAAAAAATATACTAATCAATATTCTAAAAGCAATTTTAAGAGATATACGATTATTTTTAATTTAGGCTAATTTAAACGCCATTTTGAGATTACATTCGACTGTATTTCACCAAACATCAGGCGGCATCCGAAGCTGGAAATCGAAGCGAAAATTTTGAAACGCTTATGTATATTTACATCATTATATATTTCTTACCCCACCCCCACATGATCCTATATCCATCACCAATCGTATACACATCGAATTGTGCTAATTTACTACAAAGTTACGCAAAGCAGCATCTACTATCTAAAATATGTACTGCGTGACTCTTAATACGTCCCTGCCGAATGTTACAGCGTTCGATGATCACGTGGTCTTGTTTATGCCCGGTCTATCTCTTATCTGAATATACTGTAGGTACGTAGTTTAACATCAAAAAATTGAGACAACTCTCAGAAAATATTGGTTTTTCCCTATCATATGACGGAAGTCCAGCCTCCATGGAAAATGGCGTGTGAAAACATTACGTCATTCTAGAGCTTATTACGTCACAGCTTTGATATGAAATTTTACATTCAAACTTTGGGGTACAAGTTTAGCCGCTTCAAGTTCACACAGAAGCCTGAAAACAAATAAATATGCTTTTTAGAAGGAAAGTATTAATATTCGGTCAGATTATTTCAGAGCTCCTTGGCGTTGCCACGAATTTCAAATACACTGGCATGCTTTGTGCATATTCAACAGCGCATAATATAACGTAGTTAGAGTGAATCCAATATCCGAGCGATTTGCTGTAAAATAATGAATGAAAATAATTAATGTGCCGGTAATGATAATGTAGTGCCGTAATTTCCAACGTTTAAAATCGCGTTTAATTATACATAAGTGCCAGATTAAACATGTAGATGAATGTAGTTATATGGTCACGCATATAAAATACACGTACGGGCCGTTATTGAGTTTCAATTTTGTGTGTTTTCACGTTTAACAATGTTGTGGTTATTTCAATTAAATTTTTCATATCAGGTTAGATACAGAATAGAATCAAATAGAATAGAATAGAATATAAATTTATTGGTTTCTCAGTTATAAACAAAAACAAAGAAATTTATAACAGAGATACCACGTCATTGTGATACAGTGTAAATAACACACAATTTTTTTAAAGTACATACAAAACAGCGATATCAATGCTTACGGTTTCACTAGAGCACAGAACTCTTCAATACTGTATCGCATATATATTTATGAATGCTTTTTTGAATATAGTAAATGCTGAAATGCATTGAAGATGTTGAAGTAACGCATTGTAAAGTTTCAGTGCAGAGTAATGTGGATATTTTTCGGTAGAATTTAGCTCATGTGATGGGTAGAAGTATTTCTGACTTTTCTTTATGACTAAAGATAAATAACAGAGTGTTATAGATATAAATTCCCGGTAATGTTAATAAGCGGTTGAGTTTAAATATACTTCTACAAGACTCCCTAGGTTTCATTTTGAAGATTGTTCTTATTATCCTCTTTCTCTTTTGTATGATGAAAATTCTATTGGCTGCGGGACTATTACCCCAAATTGTTATTTGATAAGACATAATAGAATACGCAAGCCCATAGTAGACAGCCTGCACAGCTTGCAAGTGCAGGTGACAAGTGAGTACTCGTAGTGCATAGCATGCTTGATTGAGTTTTGAAGCCATACTCCCAATGTGCTCATCAAACTTAAGACAGCTATCGTATGTGACACCAAGGAGGTTTGTATCGCTTTTGATACATAGAGGTTCATTAATTAAGGGTAGTTCTTTGGTGGCATGGCTTGACTGAAATAGGACACAACAAGTTTTTTGTAAGTTGAATGCTAACTTATTCAGCTGCAGCCAGTTTTGAATGTGGTTTATTTGGGTCTCTATCAAGATTCGGATATCAGACCGTTCCTTTATATGCTATCAGAATAGTTATATCATCTGCATAGATTAAATTTAAATTTTGCGTGTTTTTCGTGATGGTGATATATCATTAATATAAATAATAAACAATGTTGGGCCCAGGGCTTTGAGGAACACCAGTACTATATGTCCCAGGACAGGGATAAATTCGCTTCCCAGTTTTGTTCAAAATTACTTTCTGTCTTCTATTACAGAGATAAGATTTAAGCCAGTAGTACGCATTCCCGCGTATACCATATTTATATAATTTGTTTAGCAATATTTCGTGATCAATGCAATCAAATGCTTTTGATAGGTCCACAAATAAACCACATGCTGCTCCTTGATTCTCTGGATATTCATGGATTGCTGTGGTGAAATCGAACAGTGACGTGTTCACACCTCTACCTTTCAAGAAGTCATGTTGGTTATTGGTGAAGTATTTATTTGAGTAGAAAAAAATAATAAGACGGTTGTTATAAGCAATTTCAAAGATTTTTAAAAATTTATCAGCAAGCTAATAGCACAGTAGTTGTCCATATCATCAATATCGTCTTTTTGATAGATTGCTAATACAAGTGTCATTTTTAATACTTCTGGGAATTCTCCTTCACTAAGAGATCTATTGAGGATATCAAGAAGAGGGTCAGATATTATGGTTATCATTTTTTTAATGATGAAAACTGGAACGATGTCATCACCACAACTTTTTGTGTTTTTTAGGTTGCATGAGTCTTAGCTTCAAGACAAAACATGCGATGCAGGTATCTCAAATGCTAAAGAAATTATAAGATGATATATTCTCCAGGAGATTCGAACCGAGGCAATATTTGTGGAGACATAAGGATTTCTTATGTTTAATTAGATATGGGAGACTCATGAATCCGAAAGCGACTTTTATGCCCATTGAGTGTTTAGTTGTTATAAGTTATTAATTTATTAACTGACTCTGACTGGCTGAGATAAAAAAAACTCGGAAAATCAAGTAAAGCAAAGCAAAAAACCTTAGAAATATGGCGCCAATTCATCTAAACGACCGATGTTCCACAATCCTCAGAAAGGATCAACCACATGGTTTTGATTTAAACAAAGGACACAACATGGGCAGATACAAGGCTCTGGCAAGTTATTTCATCTTTTTTTTGTCAAGTGTCCCACAGAATATTTAACAATGTCCCGAAGGGCAGAAACGTCCAGGGGGTCTCTTGAGATAATGTGATAAACGTGGTAGGTTGAATGTAGAGCCCAGTGGCGTAGCAACATGTTTTCGTTAAAAGGCCTTGTCGATACAGAGAAGGTATATAGTACATAAAAATGCTTACTGGGTCCTTACAGATAACTCAGATTCATTTTAACAGCTGTTATAGTTCCATAGGTACGGTGTCTGGCTATAAATCCCCCCCCCTCTAAATTTTTTATACGATCCGTTTGAAAAAAAGTTGTATATAATTTTATAGTCTCTGGTATGAAGTTTTGCATGCAATATTCTTTTTATACATCAGGTATCTCAGAAAAGTGCTATCGACCCGAAGTTTTGCATGCAATATTTTTTTATATACCAGGTGTCTCAGAAAAGTACTATCGAATGAAGTTCTATCTTTTTAAATGAATTACGCTGTATATTTTCAGTGGTCCCTTTTTCCTAATTCCAAATATCCAGGGTGACGGGAAAATAGATGGGGAGCCGGTGGGGGGAGATAGTACAAGCCAATCTGAGTCGATTTTACTATAGGAACTACTGTCCGAAAATTAGCCGTTTTCGAATTATACTAATTTCTAAGATTATATAAAATTAACGTCCTTTATACGTTAACCAAGTCATAAAACTTGAAAATTGGGTGTTTCATTTGATTTTTTTTTTGTTTAGCAATAAAAATATTCCTAAATACGAAAATTGATACTCAAATGTACATTATTGACGTTATCTCATGCAGTGAGCTTCAAAATAATTCGATTTTTGTTAAAAAAAACTTCGTTCATCTCAAAAGCTTCAGTTTATTAGAAAAAGTCGCATACAAATTTTTCATACAAAATAATTAGAAAACATCTACGTTTCATTACCTTTCAAATGAGGTATAAAAATCACAAATTGATTAAGAATTGGAAAAAATATGACTATTACAAGAGGAGCAAGGAAAAAGCAATAAAAATACTACACTTACAAAATCATACCTTAATACAGGATAATTTATTTGAAACTACATTTTTTTATTTCTATAATACATTTTCAATATGCGCCCTCTATTTCTAATGCACACACGTGCTCTTCTTATGACAGCTGATTTTACTACCGCCGAATTCTTAAGAGAGGCTTGAATTTTTTGTGCTGCATGTATTATCCTGTTTCTGAAGTGGGTACAGGATTTTGATCAGAGTCCACAGGTGTGAGATCGGGACTGCGTGCTGGCCATGGGATTGGTCTGCCTCTACCGAACCATCGATTCGAAAACTGCTCATTTAACCAATTTCTAACACTTAGTCTGAAATGTGCTGAGCACCCATCATGCTGAAAAATCATTCTGTGTCTTGTGTGTAGCGGCACGTCTTCAAGTAATTCAAACATTTCTTAAGAAATTTTCGTAGGCTCCTCCATTTAAGTTGTCGGGTAGGAAATGTGGTCCTATCAAACAGTTATTTATAATGCCCATCCAGGCATTCAGACAAAATCGCCTTTGAGTTTCTTATGGTCTCTTCATATGAGGATTTCCCACTTCACGTTCACGCCAATAGTGAGCGATATGGTAGTTTGTTGTGCCATCTTTATCCAGTTTTGATTCATCGGTCCTTAGAATTTTTCTTAAATAATTGCTATCTTCAACATCAGCGTTTAAAATAAAACGACAAAATTGCATGCGCCTCATGAGATCTCCTTCCTCTATGACATGCACAGGTGTGTAGTGGTAACAGTGGAATATGTTTTCATGCAAAACATACGCATATACAGGGTGTTTTATTTGAAAAGTACAACTTTATTTGATAGTAAGTAAGACGAATACAAAAAAGTATTAGATGAAAACTTCATACTAGACCTATAACATTTATACACAACTTGTGCTTCTAAAAAGTATAAAAAGTTAGAGGGGGACAATTTATAGCCGGAAATCACGTACATCAAGAAAAGCATTACTTATTCCCATTGGTCTATCTGTCAATCTGTGTGACTGTGTGCTGATCCTTAACCTATCTATTGCTAGAGAGGTGCCGCTCTGATTATGTCAAGGCCGGTTTTTAAAAATGATCCAGTGGCGCTGGAGGTACCGGGAAAAAACGAAAAAGAAAACAAAAAGTGCAGTTCCCGACATTTCAAATACTTATTTAGAAGAAACTGTCGATTTGTAAATTGAAGTTGGGGTTAGAAAATGGGATACTAAGGGTTCTGATCTCGGTAATTCTGCATACGTATTAGACAAAGAGTCACACACAGTTTCCGTAGATTTGCAATCAAGATAGAAATACATAGTTTGTTTTCTGGAGGGTTACGATGTATCATGCCTGCTAATCAAGATTCCGCTTAAGTCGCAAAGGTGTGAAAACACTAACAACAGCCTACAAGTAGTTCGCCAAAGCTTGATACAACTGAGGTCACTACGCTGATAATTTCAGAGGGCCCCTACGCCTCCGGCTCACACTGAATGACAGTCACAGTTGTATACGGTTGGCCATGGTTACAGAGACAGAAAGAATCAATTCAGTATATTTGAATCTCTTGAGATTACTTGATCCATTTTTGTTTTGAAATTTGCTAACTACTCCTATTCGTTGAGGCGCATGCAAATAATATACTCTCGCCCTTGTAGCCTTAAGCGTGATCTTAGACTGAAGCTGTTAGAAATAGCGATTTAATAATTACTTATTAAATCGTGTTGGTGTACCCTTGAGAGTGGAAATAAATTCCCGTACGGCGTACGTCTATGCTCACCGAATCCCAGGTAGTTTTCAAGAGGATTCGGCGTCCCCAGTTGTTAACTTCCCCAAGATGAATGGGCGAACAAGTGAAAATCTACAATTAGGGACTTGACGTAACAGGCACCGGAGTCATTCTGCTAGAAAGGCGATAAGTGCCTTTTTGTGTGTTTGCGACTGCTATCGGGGCTCATAATTTAATAAGGAGGCATTTTCACCTTGCCTGAAGGCAAAAAATCGCGCGCTGAGAGATTTCCCTCGGATAAGCGGTATCTCCATCGTGATTTATTCTCTTGGGTAATTGTTTTGGAGGTTAGATTCTGAGAATTTTAATGTTCAGAAGTGGGATTTTAAATAAATCGTCCGTGAATGAGATAAGCAGAAGCGTATTTTTGAGCTAACGGGAAAACACTAATGAGCGCTTCTTTTTCGAGAAGCAAAAGTCGTCATTTGGCAGTAAAAGCTTATAGACATTTACAAATTCGTATGTGAGTTACGCAGACAATTAGGTGACATCACTTTTTTGACTATGCCGGCAAATTCTCGAACGACACATAAGCTGAAAGTATAGGCATAGTATACCTTGGTACCTATCATTTGAGACTTTCGCTACTCAAAAATGACGAGTCAAGTAACAATATTAAATCAAAAATGACCAGAAATCTATTCATCTAATGTTATATGTTTGTTTTACAGAGCGTGATAATTTTATATAATGATGAAAAGAGACATACAAAAAGTAGCACGAACAAAAAAATTGTTGATGCTCTTTATTACCTATTATGGCTTCAAATTTTGACCCACCCAAAAATGATCAGGGTTGCGAGTAATGGTTTTGACATTCTTTTTGCATGGCCTATCGATACTGCCGCATGATAAGGTCCTGGTCAAAGATGTCATATGGCCCACAGATATAAGTGTCATAAATTTTCATAAGTATTATCATAAGGGCATTTAATTTTTCCGAAAAACATAACGAAAATACACGTTGCTAAGTAATATTTTGACGTACCTGTTATATGCGTTCGGAAATAGAAAAAGTAATCCTTCTGGAATGTCAAAAATGCGTGTTTCTTCCCGAGCTCAAAACCTTGGGAATAAGAGTTCTGTCTCTTGTCATTCTCATGGTTCATTGTTTGTTTATTTTATTTGGTTATCAAAAACTGCTCAAAATTGGCAGAATATATATTTTTCAAGGTAAATTCTACCCCGTATCCCAAGAATCTCTTATAGTAACTACAATGGTTGCAGAAAACGTGGTTAGAAATTAGTGGGATGTCATCAAGTGTCATTACATGACTCTGTAATAATTTAGGCGTCCTAAAATAAATTCTCACAGTATTCCAGATTAAAATTCCATCTTTCAATCTATATTCCAATACTGTGTATGGTATTACATTGCAGTGATTTACAAGCGCACCTCTGGTGGCAACAAAAATTCGGGTCGAAGACGAAGATTTTTGCACCTGCACGAAAGTCTTTTGTTTAAAAAATATTACTTTGTATTGTGTTTTTTCGATTTTTTCCACAGAAAAAAATTAGACGCCCGTATGGTATTTGACAGACTATTTCATGAGTAACAGATTATTCTACATACGCATAGCTTACAAAATTTATTGACAATAATATCAGAAAAATTGTTTAGCGTCGTTTTCCGGTATGCCAGGAGACCATAATTACTTGTTATCAAAGGTATTGTAATTTTCGGTGACAACGGCAATCAAGTTTTTCCGCGGGTGAACTCGAAAAAACTGCTGACATGTGCTGTCATATAATTTTTCCATCTAGACACCATTTGTAATGCAAAGTTGCGCGTTTGTGATTGGTAGAAATTAAGACGAGGGAAATAATCGTATTATAGAAGCCTGGTACAAAGCTCGAAGAAATTAGGAATATAATTATCTATTTGTAATGTAAAAATTTCAGGATTTCTGCAAACTATAATTATATCTATAATAAAAAATATGAGCATTTCAGGACATCTTGCCATACCTATTTTGGTTAAAGCAGACAATTCGTAGTGTTAAAATAGTAAAAATAAACAAATAAACAAACATGACGCGATATATCCTGAACGTATTTATCCGATATATCCCATTAAAAATATGGAAAAATGACGCACAAAAACCGACGTAGATTTCTACCTATTTGAGCCTCTAGAATATGTCGGGCATATATGGATGCAAGCAGTATACAGGTTACCAGAAGTAAAGTTACTGACATGACAACATTTCATTTTCGGACTTCTCAGGTAATACCAGAAACCAAGTGTATTTTTGAGTGCCAGGCAGCATTTTAACACTGTGGTATAGGATTCGGCACCAGCCTTAATTTTATTGGTCAATTTCAATTTACTCAACCAATAACAAGCCGGGTGCCGAAATCACTACCGGAATGTTAAACAGTGCTGAGCATGGGGTCAGAATGATATCAATTTAAATTTAAATTTACTTACCTTCCGCTAAAAATACGTAAGATAATAATCAACGCACGTTGTTTCCTATTACGATATTTAATGATTTTAAAATTAATAATTTGGTTTAGCAATAAGAACGCTTTCATGAAAAATTTAAAATTATATATTAAAAAAAATAACTGAATTTAATAAGAATGCAAAGAAATGTAAGAATCTAAAAAATCATATACTTTTTTTGGATTTTTGTATAAATAATCCGCGGGTGGAAAAGTGGTATTTTCCTCCCATGTAATGTAAGAAGCTAAATTCTAATATCTATACACAGAGTGTATTTTCTCATTCAAGTACAGCATTTATCATTTCAGGGAAGAAATTATCACTTTTCGTGAAAAGGTAGTAGAAAATAAACATATTAAATGTGAATGTTTATTGGTCCGTTCAAAAATAAACAAGAGAATTCAAAAAACAAGAATATTCAAAAATAAAAAAGAAAATTCGAAAATTAACAAAAAAATAATGTAATAGGTTTTAGTGACCTGTTCCATGAGACTTAGCATTCGGTAAATTTTGCTTTACATTGAGTGCTTCTTTTTCTTTTTCTTGGTGCGCCTTCTTCCTTTGGTGGCCGACCAATCGGTAACCTTTTGCAACCCCTTGTAATCCCTACTTATTTCGGGTCACTCATGAAGGCAACCTCCCCGACCAAAAAACTAAATTAACACACAAATACACCAGATTTGCCTTAAAAATAATTTCATCAACTGATTTCCTCTTTTGAAGTCAATATTTTTTCATCAAATTAATATGGGACTACCCCAGAGGCATTTATACCCTTTCATTTAAAAAAATAATTATCATAATCTGATAGGCCATCTTGAAAAAATCGGTAAACACACATAGAAAAAAATATAGCTGACGAATTGAAAACCTCCATCTTTTGGGAAGTCGGTTAAAAATACATTTTGCATTCGTTTAAACAATATTATGCCCTTCGTGCGCCTTGAATTTTCGAAGTAGGTATTCTGAAAATCAGTTCTAACCCAAACAAGAACAATCTAGCTCGAAATCATTCAAAAAAGTCTAGCTCCAAAAATAAAAAAGCTACGGTCGTAGAATTAAATAAATAATCCTTTACAATAACATTACACTTACCTATATACAAGGCGACGCGGATTTGCGAGACCACATTTGAATCGCCAAGTTGTAAAGTTGTAAGAGTTTCTACCTCATAATCTCTCAGCCACTGCATAGTGCCTTCTCCGTCTGTAAACTTTCCCCTGAATATATTGTTTTTTATATTAACGCAACCTTCCATTGTTCTGCTCAACTCGAAACGTATTAAAAACGATGACGCTTGAACTTTGAGGTTATAATATCTAACGTAAACTGCGTAAACGATAAAGAACTTCCTTACGCATCGGAGACCTTCGAAATTCCGAACTGTATTTCGGTAATCCTCAACATTCGAGTAGTGATTTCAGCACTCTATATATTAGTAGAAGCAATTTAAATTGATAACATTCTGACACTGTTTTCAGCACTGTTTAACATTCCGGTAGTGATTTCGGCACCCGGCTTGTCATTGGTTGAATAAATTGAAATTGACCAATAAAATTAAGCCTGGTGCCGAACCCTATACCATAGTGTTAAAATGCTGCCAGGCAGTCCCGCAATTTTCAACGCTGCTTAATATCGCCGCCAGTTACGGCAGTTAAGCTCCATCCAAATTGACAACAAAGTGGAACTGAGGGCATGATGTTCGGAAGCTGAAGAATTGGATACAGCTGAACTCAGAACCGTCTTTCGATGATTGTATGGTACCAACATGTTGTTGATTTCAGAAGATGTAATGCATGTCAGTTTACAATAGAACGCGGCTAATATGTATAACATTGACAGACCTTAGTAGAATTTTTGCAATAATATATGATGCACGCCACGCAAACGCGTTGTTGCAACTAGTATTGCAAACTATGTTGTTAAAAACAGTATTAATGCTATTTTTCATTGGGTTATACTACTTCCTGTAGAAGAAAAATAAAGTACAAAAAATATTGTTTCCATCATCACAGACAGGTATCTATAGAACGTACTGAAAAAAATGAGAACGGTGTCCGCCCATGCGTTAAAACGTCCATCGCTACGTGACAGGTTACGTTATCGTAGTCTGTGTTAACACCTACATCTCGGCGATACCCACTTTTCCCTTACTATTTCGGCCAAAGTTTGCCTGGTCCTGGAAGAGGTTGCTACCTAGCGATCAGGCCATTCAGTTGTTAAATGTTTATTTGTCATATACTTGGTATGGACTAAGAACAAAACAAAAATTAATAAACACTAATGTATCATCACAAACTCTTTCTGTGATTTTTCCTCACATATGTTTAAGAATCACCTTTACTGTACAACGCTTTCGTCCCAATGGTGACCTTTTTGAAGTACAGTTGACACAAAAGGGTCATCGTTAGGTCCGAAACGTTGTAAAATAAAGGGAAATTCTAAACATATATGCGGTTCGATGCGGCCAGGCATAAATACTGTTAATTTTTGAAAAATACTATGCGTTTTCCATCTCAAACCTAAATTTACTTACTCTTGTAAAAAAAGGTCGACAACCCCAGTAGCAACTCGGTCTTGGGTGCTGGTCGGGGCGCACAGCGGAAAATTTGCCCTGTTTTCCTTTCCAAAAGTCGCCTTTCCTAGAAGTAGGAGGATTCTAGGAAATGCCAAAATATGTGTTCAAATCAAGTCCCCAAGGACAGATTCTCTCGGATCCGTTTAGCACAATTGAAAACTTTCATTTCGGAACCAAAATTGAACATATTTATGCGCAACTTCATCATTTAATGGCTTAAAGAAAAATGATCTAGACATTTTTTAGGAAGTTTGCAAATTCCTTGACACTTGCATACACATTTATCTTTCCTTCTTCATAGCACTTCACCAGATTCTACATTTTCGTATATGACTTACCCCAGCATCATTGTGAGACACGGACCTCTGATCATGCTCAGATATGAAGCACCTTGTCATAACAAAACTAGCTGCTTGTAGCCCCTTTTGCTCAAGCGGCAGCGAAATTTGTTAGACCACGACGTGATCATGCTAGCTGAATATCAAGTAAGCTATAATAACCATCTTGGAGGTAACGGTATGTATTGGGGGCATCCATAAGACCTAGACATCTAACTCATGAACAATTCTCCCCACACTGTCCCAGATGCCTCAACTCAGAAGTTGAACCTTGCCGAAAGCTTTCGGCTATACCGTAGAGTATAGTGTCACTGAAAATGCGATTTCGGTTCTTACTCAGCAGGTGTCCTAATCTTGTTAGGTGTGGTAACGCAGCTAATGTGTTTGAAGTAATTATTGACTGTTAATCTACCTCGGATTTAAGATCGTTTTTAAGGATTCGTTAAGGCAATTTCAAAACACTTTTAATTATAGATCCCCAGATTCTCATCTCGTTCGACATACTGTTTTGTATGTACATTGCTATTTTCTTACTCATAATCTCCAAAAACTAGAAGGTACCAAAATTCTCCTTATATTAGATTCGTCTCTGAAACATCTGCCATTTGCTACTTTAACGACTTATATATTTTGTTTAAATCGGATGAATATCATGGAAAATAGTTGGCCAATTTGTCTACACACAGTCTGACAACATATTTATAATTAGCGATGTTGGGTGCCCTGTTGCACTAAATTTTCTTCACATATCACAGCTTGTATTTTCGGGATATTGCGCACCAGTTTCTATTTCACATTTATTACCAATATATATTTTTTTAGCGACGGACAGTCCCGGCAAAGTGGTTGCTCCAGCCAAAAGAGATTCCGCGATTCTTACTGCTGCGAAAAATATGAGTTACTCATGAGTGTCGAGCCTTGGTGTGTTTTGGCTGCTTTAAGCCACGAACAGAAAGAAGTGATCCTACTGCTTCTGTGAGTCTATGTACTATAGATGCAAATATTCCAGACACAACCCGCATTATTTTAAAAAGCGTATATAAACACGTTCACCTAAATTCAAGTGGTATTCAAATAAATATCGGTAAATGCAAAAACCGCAATTTACTGCATGCGACGGGAAAATTCATCCCGCCAAAAGCACCATACATCACAGTTTATTTATGGAGAGGGATCTGCTAAATTGAGGTGTCATTTTCACGATTCATTTTTTGTTGATTTTAAATACATACCACTTGCAGGCTATTTGAACATATTTTATGAATTAACAAAAAAATGCTACCTGAAATATTGGGTCAGCACTACCGAAAAGCTGGTCGTTCGAAATAGTTCTATCAAAAGCCTAACCAGAAAAGATACAATATCTAAGCTGAACTTATTCCTTGAGGCTTCCTCATCATGAAGACATATGGGGGCCATTTTTTTTAGTACGATGAATCGTTTTGGGATGGGGTCAGAGAAACGTTATTTATGAACGTAAGTTATGCCACAAACTAAAACATGAACACTTCTTAATTTTTAGATATAGTCACCATAAACATTTGAACATTTGTGGATCCACGGCGTCAGCTTTTGGATTCCGCGTCAAAGAACGCAGCCGCCTGGCCGTTAAACGAGCTAGTAACTGTTTTTTTTCAACATGTCATCATTTTATAAGCTCATTCCATCAGGAATATTGTTAAAATAGGTCGGGACATGTATCGAAAGTTTTGGGCTCCATGGTCTAGTAATTCCCAACGAAACTTGTTCAGTTGCGTCTGCGTTCTCGTTGCAATGTGAAGCCGAGCGTTGCCGTGAATGACAACGCTGGCAGGCCTCGCCGGCGGTTTAGAATAGCGCCAACAAAACAATATAGCTACAAAACCAAGACCGGCAGAGGCTGACCAAGAGTGTTTCAGGTTGAACGGACGTCACACGACAGGATGCGCGCGCACGATGCGCAATCGATGCCTACTTTAAGAACTACTCTCGTATTATTTGCCTTCCTGCCTAAATTTAGGAGAAAAATCAACAGATCTGCTTTTGTTGAGGATCTACAAGAATTCAAACGTTTGCGCCGCTTGATAAAAAACCAGATTAAATCGGCGTATGATCAATATATTGAAAAAAGTCCAGAATTCTTTAACAATTAACCCCAATGCTTTTTGGTCATACGTTCACTCCAAGAGCAACACATCACCAATCCCAGGGATAATGAAATTTCAAAATAATTCTGTAGATCAGCCTCAGGATATAGTAAACGCATTCAGTGAGTTTTTCAGCAGCGTCTATGTCACTCATAAGCCCCATAATAATGCCTCACTAAATCATAGTAATTTATTTGTCCATTTTCATCCAATTGAGGAAAATGAAGTCAGGAAGGCCATTAAATTACTAAAGGATAAGATGACATCTGGTCTAGATGGCATCCCGTCCTTTATAGTCAAAGATTGTGTGGAAGTGTTTGTTGGTGTTCTAACTAGGATTTTTAATATTTGTCTTATAACAAAAAGATTTCCAGATATTTGGAAGATCGCTAAGGTCTGTCCAGTGTTTAAGTGTGGGGATAAGTCAAATATCGAGAATTACAGGGCAATCTCTATATTATGCATGTTCTCGAAAGTCTTTGAAACAGTCTTGTACAGTCGCATTTACACTGCCGTCCAGCGTCAGCTGTCATTGCATCAACACGGATTTGTCGCTAATCGCTCAACAACCACAAATCTATTTATAATAAGGCAGTACCTCTCGGAAGCCATTGATAGTAATGAGCAAGTTGACGTTATTTATACCGACTTTTCGAAGGCTTTCGATAAAATTAACCACAAAACTTTATTAAATAAGTTAGGTGCACTTGGTTTCACAGATGATGCTAGGGAGTTGATGAAATCTTACTTATCCGATCATAGACAATTTGTTAGCTATAATGGCTTCCAATCTGAGACCTACTTGGCACCTTCTGGAGTTCCTCAGGGGTCCAACCTGGGACCATTACTGTTTTTGATATTTATTAATAACCTCTGTGACTCAGTTGAATGTGAACGCCTATGCTTTGCTGACGACCTAAAAATTTATTCGCAGATAAATACTCCTGATGATTGTATCAAGCTACAACACCAATTCAATTCTGTGCTGTCTTGGTGTGTAGAAAACAAGTTGGAGCTTAATGTGAAATGTAAAATAGTCAGCTATACCAGGAAAATTAATGTTTGCGAATATCCGTACTCAATTGATGGGTCTGTGCTAGAAAGATGCTCTGATGTACGTGATTTAGGTATAATCTATGATCAAAAGTTAACTTTTAGTCAGCATATAAATAAAAAAGCATCAGAAGCATTGGCGCTTATGGTTTCATAGTGAGGAATTGCAGGAATTTTCATAACATAAAGTCTATTAAGTTATTATATTACGCTTATGTTAGATCCAAAGTCGAATATTGTAGTATTATTTGGAGCCCTTACTATGAATGCTATAGCACAGCTATTGAAAGAGTACAACGGAAGTTTATGAAGTTTGTTCTGTTTAGGATTGATGGGACATATCCAGAGAGAGGTACAAGTAATGAGGAACTATGTAGTCGCTTAGACATGCTGACTGAAAAAACGTAGGTACTGTGCCTCAATAATATTTGGCTGCAAAATGATCAACAATTTAATTGATTGCCCCTTGATCCTGGAACAGATCAAGTTTCGTACTCCAACGTTTGCATCTCGCAATCATAAAATATTCGGGCTTTCTAGAGCTAGGACAAACATTCTTCTCAAGTCACCATTATATGTAATGTGCTCTAACTTAAACAGAATTAGATGTTACTGTGATATATTTACGACAAATGTTAATTACCTGCTAAAGGCAGCTAAGGCTTATTCGGACCAATAGCTCATGTTACAAATGTATACCTGTGTTGCATTTGTTCTTTTCTGTACGCTTTTTTTTGCTTTTGTATTATGTTTATAAATTGTCCTATAAATGGGAAACTGTTGGACAATAAAGCTATTATTATTATTATTATTATTATTATTATTGATCTGCAACCTCTATGTTATGTCTGTTTTCAATTATTGTGGAATTGAAGAATTATTTATCCAGAACTAAAACGTGTAGACAATGAGGAGGCTTCATATTAACAAGTGTACCTGTCGACACAAATAAGGCCTTCTTACAATGAGAACCTGTCGAATGGAGGAACAATAAGTTGCCATTGCACAAAAGGTAATGCAATCCGACGACGCTTCATTCATTTTGTCCAGTTGTGTGCCATATGCAGCCTAGAAGTCTGCAAGTTATAATTAGCATATTGTCAATGACAAATTGATTTTGAACTACCATATTCTATTTTACAGTTTTTGAGTTTAAAAATGGCAGCCAGCATATCCGTAGCACAGGGTCATATTTATAAACGTTCATTGAGAATTGCGTGGCCGTCTGAAGAATGATCTCTCCTTGGATTAAAAAAAACAATAAAGCTTACTTGCATTTCAAAATAGACTGTGATGTGACATTTTCTTGGCATCACAGGTTTTCAAAATATGTAAAATATTCAAAACTGACGTATTTTACGAATTGTGTTTTAAATTTCCGATAATTGCGAATTTCTTTGAAAATAATGCAAATTTTGAAGACATTGAAAGCTTTTGAAATTTCGTAAAATTTTGTAATTCTGAAAATTTTTTAAAAATTGAAGACTCTAAAACTTATGGAATTTAAAATTGTTGAAAATTCTGGATTTCGAAGAATTTTGGAATCTGATTTTTAAAGTCGTGGACATTTTCCAGATCCCAAAAATTTTTAAAATACTGAATACCTTGAAAGCGATAAAAATAGTGAAATTTTGGTTTTAAAAATATTGAACATGTCGAAAACCGTGCGAACTTCGAAAATTCTGAAAATCCTTCAAATTGTATGCATCGGTCAGAGCTACAGCGAGATGAGTTTACACGAAATTTTGGAGCTGTTCATATTTTATTTTTTTAAAATCGCCCTGTACAAATTTCAATAGATTCTAATCTCTTGGGCTATATGAAGAGAAATACTTCGCTTATCTATTCTTGTACCCTTAAGCTAGATTTCTATTCAGATCCCAGTTAACAATTGTTTGAAACTAGTTCTAAAAACGAACATTATGCCTTTCGGTAATATACATCGAGATGAATTATAGCAAAGTTTAAGTGAATGTCTGCCTCGTTGGAAAAGCTATTACACTATTCTATTTTAAATTCACATAGCACGATATAATAATGATTGTAAAGGTAAAGCAGCTTTAAGTACATGTTTGAAATGAGCATATATAAATTTACTCAGATATTGCATTTTAAAGCCTAGTTCAATGCAAGGTTTCGACATCCTTAAACAGTTAGTTTACTCTGAGTATAATCACACACAGCCTCAAATATCAAACCAGATAGTGATCACAATTATTATTCTTACGTTGAATTATGTAAATAAAAAAGGCAAGCTTTATCTCAACAATGTGGACCAACCATAAAGGGTTGGTAGTAAAAAATAACATAGCAGCAAGAATGCGAGATTTTGAATATACAGGGTGTTTCAGTTTATTGTTGCATAACTTTAAGATTAGATAGAACCTTTAAAATTAATGCATAAAGTCTATATAAACATGGGTCGAAAAATGCGTGGCTTCCGAAATACAGGGTGTTTGAATTTACTTTCTTTTTAAATATTTCGAACAATATTTGATGTATAACAGTGAAAATTGGTATACAAGGGTTTTTTGGTACGAGAAAACGAACCATGGACATAGTTTTACTGTAGCCACTAGAGGGCGCTCTCTACTGTACCTGTAGCGTACAAAAATGACCGAACATTTTTTTTAGTGCAATTTTTTGCTTTTTGAATATAAAAACTGATTCTTCGCACTTTTCTGCATAAAAAAGCTCTCCTGTGAGTTTTCGTTATAGTTAGCCGTTTTTTGAGATATTTCGATTTTTAAGGTTCGATGCATTTTTAATTATTTATGGGAAATTAATATTTTTTTTACATTTTCGATTTGGGCATTACAAGTAATTAAGATGATCGTTTAGATTGTGTTTTTAAACACAGCAATAATTCCTAACTCCAAATAAACACAAAAAAACAGAATATTAATTTGTTTAATTTTCCAATATTGTTTTTAACAAATTAAATTAATTATTTACAACTAAAATGCTATTGGATAGTTAGGCCAAACATACCAAATCTAAAGTATTTGCTCGAAATGTAAACTCAATTGTTCAATACACAATTCACATCTACGAATGATCGAACGTGGTATAGCATTATTCAAATAAGGCCTTATTTCTTCACATGCATTCCTGATTCTGTCTATTAGCACATCTCTTGTAGTTACGGGAGTCTGGTACACTTTCTTCTTTTAGAAATCCCCACACAAAGAAATCTAATGGATTTAGGTCAGGGGATCGTGGAGGCCAGGCGACTGGTCCTCCACGGCCGATCCATCTTTCTGGATAATTTTCGTCCAGCCAGTTTCTAACTATTCTCGAATAATGAGCTGGACAACCATCAAGCTGGAACCAAGTCAATCGTCTTAAATCTAACATAACATCATCCCACATATTTGCATGTTCAGCCCTCAAAAATTCCAAGAAGGTCGCAGCATTTAACCTTGCACGCAAAAGGTAGGGTCCAAATAGTCGATTACGGTAGATACCAATCCACACGTTCACACTAAATTCATGCTGAAAATTTCTTTCCCGAACTGCATGCGGATTTTCATGCGACCAAATATGTTGATTATGAAAATTTACCACTCCACGTCTAGTGAAGCATGACTCATCGGTCCATAAAACGTTACTTAAAAACTCCCTATTATTATCAGTTCTATCAAGAATCCACTGACAAAATGTGATTCTTCGTTCTCCGTCCCCTGGCTGTAGTCCTTGCACAGGTTGCAAATGGTAAGGACGTCTATGGTCATTTCTAAGAACACGGTGAACATGGCTTGCTAAAATTCCCAAGGCACCAGATACTCTCCTAACACTTGTGGTCGGATCTCTATCAAACCCACGCATAATCATACGGGTAAATCTGCGCTGATGAACATTTATGCTTTGATCCCTTTCTAGATTTCCAAAACCATTTTCAATTATTTGGCGATGCACTCTTACAAATATTGAGCGAGTTGGATGTCGTCTGTTTGGAAATCTTCGTGCGTATTCTCTGGCTGCTTCTGCTGCGTTTCCATTTACAAAGCCATTCACAAAATGAATATCCGCTAACTCTTGATTAGAGAATAAAAATGGCATTTTTATAAAACTTACAAAAAAAAAAACAGGTAAAAGAAACTAAATTTCGTGCATTCACAATTGCAAAAAAACGTTTCAGGTTTCAACAGACAACAAAACTAACTGTCAACTAATTGACGTTTAACCTTATTCTGCTTTCAATTTCAAAAATATTTGCACGCAAAGCCTACTTCTAAAAATTATCGAGATACTGACTTTTTAAAGTTATTTTATCATAAATAATTAAAAATGCATGGAACCTTAAAAATCGAAATATTTCAAAAACGGATAACTATAACGAAAATTCACAAGAGAGCTTTTTTATGTTGAAAAGTGCGAAGAATCAGTTTTTTTATTCAAAAAGCAAAAAATTGCACTAAGAAAAATGTTTCGGTCATTTTAATACACTACAGGTACAGCAGAGAGCGCCCTCTAGCGGCTACAGTAAAACTATGGTTCGTTTTGTCGTACCAAAAGACCCTTGTATACCAATTTTCACTGTTATACATCAAATATTGTTCGAAATATTTAAAAAAAACTATTTTAAAAAGTAAATTTGAACACCCTGTATTTCGGAAGCCACGCATTTTTCGACCTATGTTTATATAGACTTTATGCATTAATTTTAAAAGTTCTATCGAATCTAAAAGTTATGCAACAATAAACTGAAATATGTATTTCTGGGTATAGCTGAGGAACTAAATTTAACCGTTACTTGCTTATTGTGTGTCTTAGGGTGGATTTCACAATTTAACAAACCATTATTCTGCACCAATAGGGTACGAGTACCAAACAGTCTATTAAATATACCCAATCAGCCTCAAGATCTCTCCGTAAATATAAATTTTTGGCACCAAATAGCATCAAAGTAATCAAATCAAAACACTGTAAAATATTAAGTGACAGCTTGCCATTGAAATCTTTTCAGTTTATTAAATATTATGAAATTATGTAAAACTGAGACAAAATTTTTAAAAATGCTTGATGTCTGAGTAAAATCTATTTTTTCAGATTAGTTGAAGGTATTTCCATATTTACTTCAACTTTTGTAACCCATATGTGATTATATCACCTACTGTGTGCTTATAGTTTATCCAATATTTGCAAACTTGCACTTCCAAACCCTTACCTGAAAAAGCCTTTTCATTCAAATTTTTATTAGGTGTTGCATTTCAACACATTATACACTTCTTTCCAGTTCCTCAACGAAACTGTTCAACAGTTTCAACATTCATACGTACAATTGCAGTTGCAATTTTTTGTTTTAATTTCAGTGTACAATCAGTCGCACCATCGGTGATGGTACATTCAACATAACCACGTATTTAGGGGTTCGTGCAGATTTAACGTGTACACGACAGTGTAATATGTATTTCTTCACAAAAAAATCTTGGAGGGAGCACTTTTATACGGAAATTTGCTGTTAAAAAATTTCATTTTTCACACATAACAAAACAAGTGATCACAAAACATAGAATACAGTAACGTTGGAGAAGGAGAATAGACCAAAGGAGATCGGAATTGACATTTGAAATTAGTGTCTCATAATGTTAGTGATGGGAGAATACATTTGCGATCAATGGAATGTATTGGAACGGTTAAAAAATATGAATTGAATCGTTTTTACGTTATCTCGACTGAAAGACTGGAATATCTGCTCTGTTTCTGTATATATATTTTTTGTGGTATTGTTGCATAAACTAGTTCCTAGAACTGAACGCAACTTAATGAAACGAACTGGAAAGCACATCAGTTTTACAAGTAATCCAAGAAGGGGCAAATTGTCATTTCATCACACTAGTGATGGGAGAATCGAAAGCCTGAGATTCGCTTTGCTTCTGTGGCTCAGAGATATAGTCTTTTCTTCTGATAAAACTAGCGCAGTTTTTGTGTTTAAAATACTCTACCTTAGTTAATACCTTTGATCCTAAAGTTGCTCCCATAACAATATTAAACAACTCTCATGTCGTGTCCCGTATTTCGAAACGGTGTCAAGGGCCGGCAGGGGAAAATCTTTCTCTGAGAACTGAAAATCATTAAATGCGCTGTTTTCAGTCTATTTAATTCTATCCCTTGGGGACGTACAGAATAAAGAAAAGACCATAGTGCTCAGTGGCCACTCAGTCGCCCAGTGCTCGTCTGTAATGATAATATTCAAATACTATTAAACACCTAAATAGCTTTCTGGCCTTTCAATTTCGAAGCTACCAGTCCTCGCTTAGAGATGGTAGCACAGTTAAGGATAGACTCGGGGTATACGGTTACGGATCTTTATGATTCCTCTCGATATCGATATATCGTCATGAAACCATCGATGCGTAAAGATCGATGTTCTACGTCCGATGTATCGATGTTTTCTATACATCAATGTATCGTCTATCGTCGCCATCCCTATATTGTATCCCCACCAGTCACCAGTCAAAAACCTTAACCTCCAATATTTTATCACTATTTATAATTCTTTTTAGCTCTTATTTTTCAGTAATTACTAATAATTTTAGGTCTATGTCTACAGTAATTGCATTATGCACCTCGGAGATGTAGGGATTAACATGTTTTACACATATCGGTGTTTTAGGATGGGGACGACATACTGTTTTGATTGCTTTGAAGAAATTCATTAACCCATGAATTTATAACAAATGATTACTATTATGATGTAAAGAGAGATGAGGAATTGGTTGAAATACATTTTAAATTCTATTTTCTTGCAAATCCGCACAATTCAACAGGTATGTGTAGCTATAATGATCACATATACACACAGTAATTGAACTTAACAAATTTGAGATTGCCATGAATTAACAAACGACCAAACCTGCTGCCAAATTTAACAGCTAGAAAATCGACCTATTGTTTCTCCCATTCCCATTCGCTGAGGGGATAACGGATGGTCAAATGTACACCTATAACATAAATCAAAATACATGAAAGTTGTCCTGTTTTCTCTGTACAAAAGCATCATGTTGGAATCAAAAAGTGGTCTTGTTTATAATACAGTCGAATTTTCACGATTTTATTCAACATTTTAATTGAAATCACTGATATTCTGAGACCTTTGACAGCTTCCGTCAAATTGCATTTCGATAAGGTATTTTCCTATTGGTCCATAATAATAATGTTGGTGAAATCGGCCCTTAGAGAATTAGCTTTTTAGCTAAGAAACCAGGCACCCGGCTAAGTAGCGCTGCCTAGACTAATTATCTTTTTTCTCTGAAGCTGGATTAAACTTTCAGAAAAATTCAGAGTATTTTTGCTTATGTAGATAAAATCTGTGGTTACTTAGACTAGTTCGCCGATTCTCTATGTGGCTAACGAGGGGGCAGCTTTATTGAAAATGCAACAACCTATTCTTCTAAAAAGCAGAATATGGGCCATAAGATAATCTCATTTGGCCCCGACGAAGATCGGGCCATCTGGCAAAGCAGATGACGCTATCGACGCGAAAGAGACTCTCTTATAGTAAAAGGTGTTCGGAACACTCTAGCAAAGTGAAACAATGTCTTCATGTATCCCGGAAACTGTTATGTTGCTCATTAGACGTTTTAAAATGAATTTGATTTCCGAATGTGGCATATCAAAAGAGATACCACTTCATTAAAGTAATTTTTTTTACTTCTCACGCAGCGATAGCTGGGAATTATTGTAATCGAGAAGTTCATATCTCATTAAGTGAAAAGGAAAGATATCATTATTTGAATGAAAACATTTACAGATGAAATAAACATCATTAGTGATTACAGGGTGCGCCTGCATAACTTCCTTTTTTCATTGCATAAATCAGAAAAAATTTATTTGTCTTTCATGATGTATGCAAATGCCTGAAGTGTTTTTTACATAGATTTGATGATCAAATCAGATAGGTGGACGTCACCTTCTCAATACACTGGGTAGGCCGATTTCTGGCATTTGCAACGACTCTTGGCAGCAAGGCAGGCGTTGTGTAAGTAATTTCTGCATCTTGGTCTCCAAATCTTGTCCGTAGACGGTTCACAAAAACAAGAGATTTCAAGAAATCCATGGAAAACAAGCAGAAGGGGCCAAGCTGGAAATCGCTAAGTGAGACGAGGCGTTCTGGGAAGCGTTCCCTCAAAACAGCCATCAATGCCCTAGAAGTGTGTACCGTTCCACCGTCTTTTTGGAACCAAGAGTCCCCGAAGTCCAACTCGTCTAGGAAAGAAAAACTCCTGTAATATGTTTCACTCTCACTGGATTCCATTTTCCTCGAAGAACAAGTGACCAAGGCCTTTTTCCAGCAGCGCATGTTTTGTTTGTTGACGGATTCTCACAAATGAAAATGGGCTTCATCTCTAAAAAAGACAATAGCGTTATCAGGACCGAATTCGAGAAGACGTTCAAATACGAATTGAAGTCACGCTCAGAAGGTTCCTGTACGAGCCCCTTCCCACTTCAGTTGGCCCAACTATTGAAATCTTAGTTTTTTTCTTATTAAACACAAATAATAAAAATGTAGGAGGGTGTTATAGGTTTAAAATATTAACAACGAATATTTTGATAATATATAGGAGAAAACACCAACTTTATCACTCCATAATCAAATTTGCAGCATAAAAATAACACATGTTGCAATTATAGCATATCAACCTATTTTCATTTCAATGCAAAATAAGTCTATAACGCATAGGTGGCTGTGAATAATAAAAGCCTTGACAATTGTCTTTATTAATCACAGCTGTCAGAATACGTTTAAAATAGTTTTGGGTAGTTAAGGTTTTCAAAATGGGTAAAGAAAATTCGGTTACTGATAATTAAATTTTTTAATTCTGGGAAATCAAACTCAAAAATTGCAACTTTGTTAGACTTGTCGCGGTACAGTGTGAGAAATATTGTTAGAAGATATAACGTAACTGGTTCAGTTAATATTAAGCCACGATATGTGAAAAAAAGTAATATCACAAATGCCGACCGAAGAGCATTAAGAATAATCGTGAAAAACAGGCGTGCCAATTATACAATTAAGTGCTCTGTGGAGTGACGCTGTTGGAAGGAGAATTTCGAGGTCCACAACTCATAGAGGGCCACAAACTGGGATTTAGCACTTGCAAGGTGAGTTTTCTTATAAAAAAAAGTGAAGTAAAAACCCTAAAGTTGCACAACTTGTTTATAGGCCAAAGAAAAGCCACTATTAACTCCACTGCAAAAGAAAAATCGGCTTAGATGGGCTAAAAAACATAGACAATGGTGTGCAATACAAGGGAGTGATGAGGCCCGATTCGAAGTTTGTGTTGGTGACAGTCGCAGTAGAGTTATTCGCAAAAAAAATGAGGCATTCCATGTTGACTGAAGAGAAACGTGAAATTTCCAGCATCCATTATGGTCTGGGGCAGTATGTGATCAAAAGGAGTAGGAAAACTTCATTTTATTGAAGAAAATGTGGATACAAACAAATATTTGGCAATTTTAGAAGAATGCTTTTACCAGTGATGGAAGAATGTTTGCATTCCGGCCAAGATTTTGTGTTTCAGCAAGATGGTGCAGCGTGCCATACCTCAAAAAAGGCTATAAAAGGGATGGAAGAAAATAATGTACCACTTTTGAAATGGGTTTCTAGCAGTCCAGATCTGTCACCTATTGAAACTTTGTGTTCAAGATGAAAAAGGTTCTACGACAACATCCTGCTCGTACAATCACCGAACTGAGACAAAAGCTTCAAGAAATATGGGATTGTTTTACACCAAATGTTTGCCAAAACTTGGTTAACACTATGCCCCAAAGAATTTCAGCCGTAATAAAAAATAAAGGTGATGTTACCCAATGGTAATCTTTCAACTGTTGATTTGTTAACTTCGCGCATTTATTCGCACATTCAGATGTTCTATTAGTTATAGGTCTAACTAATTTCAAATATGTATTTTTTACGACTAGAGTGTATCTAAAATGTTTCTGAGAAAATAAATTGTTTTAGAAGTAAATAGTTTCGTCATGTTTAGATTATGAAGGCATATTCTGGTACAAATCTTGAAGTGGGCCAACTGAAGTGGGAAGGGGCTCGTATAATTTCCATCTTGTAAGGATGGAAATGAAGATTAGCATCCAGAATTCTCCTCACAAGTCGTAGAGCAGACGCATGTTTGCACGCATAACACGTTGGTGATCGGAACACTGTAGCTCCGACTACTTGAATGTCTTCAGGTGAACTAATGGTCCGAGGAACACTCGTAGTGACTCAGCAATTGATTTCCGGTCCGGGACAGGGGCCAACGGGGCTAAGTTAAAGCACAGCTGACGTCTACTACGAGCCGTGAACAAAGAAATCTGGCAACGTAGGTGGTAGTGTTACTCCCGCCGCTGCTTGCTGCATCGACGCAACTCGTGCTCAAAACGCTGAGAAAACATAACCTTTTCATATTTGTGATTTTGGAATCCCAGAGGCTGTAATTAAGAGATAAGCTTGTTTTCTAAGCTTAGTTGACGTCGGCTGTGGTTAAAACAATTCTGAAAGGCGCGTAGGGTTGAGATCACAAGTAGGCCTCAACGGCCAACGCGCTGTTCACTTTTTCAACGCATGATGGCGACTCAACTGTGTCGGGACAGAACTTTATAGTCCCGCCTCCCGAACGATACTACTAGCGGTCCGCTAAGACATCAACCGACTGAATGGCGCGCGTGTTTGAAAGGGAAGTTAGGCTTCCACTCCTATACAAGCAAAATACCATTTCGATCAATTTACCTGAGTAACGAAATCTGAATTCCCGACTGTCCGAGCAGAAACATAAATATCGTGGGATGTTTATTTAATCGGCCTGTTCAAAAGGCGAGCGAAGGGCTCTTCAGAACCTAATTAGACCGTGGCCAGAGAGTGGGTCAGGGAGGTCGTGCGGCAAGAAGCGAGGGAAGAACGTCTTGAGAGGCCCTTTCGGCTTTCATATTCCAAATGGCCAATGCGGCCGGCCTAGCGAGCCTTTACTACCCCGAATCGATGGATCCATTTTGCAGGCAAAAAGGGCAGCTATTCATGCAATGAAAAGACTATTCAGGGCATTGGATGGATCAGTTACTGTTACCAGATGGATTGAAGATTGATTATTGGATGTACAGGGCACTATATAATAGTTAACGTCAAGTCGAAAACGAGTGAGAGGCAAATTACAGGCGCCATAAAAACAAAGACAGCTCGCTGGATATTTATGTCGACACCATATTCATGAAAGGTATCATCACAGCCGACTACGAGCCGTGAACAAAGAAATCTGGCAATGTAGGTGGTAGTGTTACTCCCGCCGCTGCTTGCTGCATCGACGCAACTCGTGCTCAAAACGCTGAGAAAACATAACCTTTTCAATTTGTGATTTTGGAATCCCAGAGGCTGTAATTAAGAGATAAGCTTGTTTTCTAAGCTTCAAAGTGTGTGTATGTGTTCAAAGTGATCGGTGACTATAATATATGAGAAATAGACTCCAGTTGTAGTGCTTCTGTGCTTTAAAAATAAACTAAGAAGTGTGACTGTGGCTGTTCGCGCCTCAGGACGCTAAGGATTTCAACTATTGAAAACGTGCAAATTCAGGTTGTATTTTTCTTTTTTCATTTATCAAGTATTTGACGCAGACAATATGCCTCGTTGTTGCTGTGTTCCTTTATGCAATGCAAACTATAATTCTGCTTTGAAAACAGAAAGCTATGTTTCAACTTTTCGCTTCCCAAATACCGAAAGTCTGAAAAACAAATGGCTTATGGCAATTCCCAGAAAAAATTGGACACCTTCAAAATATTCAGCTGTGTGCAGTCATCATTTTAGAGAATCGGATATCATCAGGACAGAAAATATAGTTTTGGCGGATGGAACAGTCCAAAATAATATACCTTTGAAATATCCAAAATTGAAAGAAAATTCTGTTCCCTCCATTTTCCCAAACTTGCCATCATATCTTTCAAAAACGGAAGCACCCAAAAGAACTGACCCAATGCAAAGAAAACAAAAATTAATTGAGAAACATGAAAAAGCTATCCAGAATTTCGATGATATGGATGAGATCAAAGATAAATTTAGTTCAAATATGTGGATTTGAAGTTATTTGTGTTGTTACTGATAATCACCGAATTAATAGAGCAAATGTTCAGGAAATTAGCAAAGGATTCATCAGAAAATTATTCTATTCCAAATCCACATAATCCTGATAAGAACATATATTTAACTTATGATGTTGTGCATATTTTCAAGAGTATCAGAAATAATTGGATTAATTTAAAAAACCTAGACAAAACTTTTGTATATCCTAATTTTGACAATAATGATTTTATTCAGTATGCTAAATTTGAAAACATTCGTGCTGTATATCAATTGGAAAAAGAAGCTGTAGTTAAGAAAGCATATAAATTAAATTATAAAACATTGCATCCAAATTCATTTGAAAGGCAAAATGTAAATTTTGTAGATAGTTTATTCCATCACTCAACAATAGCTGCTATGAAAGAATTAAAGTTTAATGATGCTGCACACTTTTTGGAAATAATCAGGAATTGGTGGGATATTGTCAGTAATACAAGTGTAATAAAAGGAGAATTGAAGCGAAACGAATTTTGTAAGCCTATTACCAATAAATATGATTATAGAGTACAATTTTTGAAAAAATTCCTGATATGGTTAGAAAAATGGCATAATCTAGAGAATAATAATGGACACCTGACACCAGAAACGTATACAGCTCTATATCAAAGCACGCTGACTCTACTTAATATAATTGAATATTCATTTAATCAATTTGACATTGAGTATGTATTGCCTGGAAAATTCACCACTGATAATTTAGAAAAACGATTTGGCAATTATAGACTTTTATGTGGCTGCAATTACAATGTGTCATATGATGAAATTTTAAATGCTGAAAAGAAAATACGGCTGAAGCTTATTTTCAATGAAAAGAAATCGTCATTTTCTTTAGCAGAAATTAAAACAAGGTTCCAAAACTGCTTAGAAACTCAAGAAAATTTTGATTTCTTGGATGCCAAACAAAATCCTGAAGTTTTGGATCTATTCAATGAAGTATTTGAGACAAATTATTTAGCCAATTGTGACATAGAGGATAGTACTAAGACTTATATATCTGGATATACTTCACACGCTATCTCTAAAAACCTAAACTGCGAGATATGCAAATCGCTAATAGTTAAAGAAAAAGGTTCATTAACAACAAATGTTTATTTTGATCATTTGCAAAGAGGAGGACTGTCAATTCCAACCAGTTATGTACCAATCATATTCTACCATATGTATGCCATTTTTGAATCTATTATTAATGTAGATAGATTGGAAATTTTCTTCTTGAAAAGCACTAATCAAAAATTTATTTTGTGTCAGTTGACCTTGCTCAGCATTCAGTCTGACTTTATATACAGAGAATTTTCTTTAACTTGCATCTGTGGCCGCAATTATGCAGATATTTTATCTAAGCTTTTGTCTATTTTTTCAAACATAATTTTGAATGATTATGTAAAATTGAAAAATAACAGTAAAACTGAAAGTAAATGTATTAAAAACAAACAGGTAACTCCACATTTCCAAGCTGGGCCTGTTGGAACACAGTGTGCTGACACCAAAAAACGTAAACTAAATACTTTTAATTAGGTTAACGGCATTAGCGACTCATATATATCACGATTATTTCGTATTTTTAAATTTTTTAGAGCTATTTCATATTCAGACGATTTGTATCGAATCGAACTGTCCTCTTTTCCAAAATTAAATTTAGTTCTTGAACGTTACTCGGAGCACACAGCCGCTGGCGGCCAACGTTCACAGGTAGCACTACCATGCCGTCCGAGCGCGGTGTTGCCTTTCTTTCATCACGGCTCGTAGTTGACGTCGGCTGTGGTATCATTATCTGTTGGCCAGATCATGATGTGCGTTGATAAAATCAATGATAAGAAATCATTTAATGATGTAACCAACTAAACACGCAGTTACGTCATCAAACAATCAAGCATGTTTGATCAAATCGTATTTACATTAATGACCGATAGCTAATAACAAAGTTGTTTTTTTTAAGTAAAAATTCTAATAATTCTTTACTGAAAGAAAAAGCAAGTGAAATTAAAATACGTTACTATAAAAAGGTATCGAGTACTATGTGGGTTAAGCAATCAAAACATCAAATACATGTGGAACTCGCATCACAGGTTAGTACTTCACTCTCAGATTACATTGACAATCATTGACAACATGTAAAAAGAAGATAAGCAATACTTTACTTAAGCAAAATTTCTTAGAATATCTTAAAACGTATTAAAAAATTGATATAAGATTACTTTTTATTACTATAACCTTCATTTTGTGGTACATGTCAAAAAGACAAAATATAAAAAATTCTACATTATTTGTGTTTTTTTGGAATTATCGCAAAAAAGTTGACAACACGTAAAACGAAGATAAGAAATTTCTGACTTGAGCATGTTAGGTTCAAATGCCTTATTTTGGTATCAGGTATCACTTATTATCGTACTCGTACACTCAGTCGACTATGGGATACCCCGCGTTCGCCCACATTGGGTGAACATCGGCGTAACCGTTTGCTCTTGTCTAGAGAAAGAATTCCATTGGACCGGGAATGGAGTCAGGTGGTCTTTAGTAATCAATCCCGCTTCTGTCTGGGGATGCACGATGGTCGGGCATGACTGAGAAGGCGACGTGATGAAAGATGTGACGTACTACAATTTGACAGAGATCGACACGTTCACCACACCATGGGAGATATGGTATGGGTTGCTATTGCTTATGGTAGCAGATCACCAGCAATTTTCATCAGAGGCAAGAACAGCCCGACGCTATATTGAGGAAGTAGTGGAGCCTCATCTTGTTCCATACCTAAACACCATCCAAAACGCGCAAGACAATACCAGACCGCATGTTGCCACAGTATCTTTAGCCTTCATGTATCAACATCACATCAACCGTTCACTTTGGAAACCACGATCGCCTCACCTACCTCCAACTGAACATGTCTGGGACATGATAGGTCGCAATATATAATCGATTTTCGAAGTAATTAACTTAGTAATGTTAAAAAACATGGAACAAAAAACTGCGAACTCTACACATTCTTTATCACTTCTGCTCCTACTATTAAAAGCATTAATCTTCCAGTACTCGCACACGGTGTAGAAGACCGACCCGTAACGAATTAAAGCATATCTCTAGGAGTAGGGGGGGAAACTGTTTGCTCCGTCCATGTACCTTTCTATTAAGAGGGTAGTTAGTGTCTCAGACAGCGGGTGGTCTGTAGGTGGTGTCTATAGAAAATTGTTGACGAACACGGTCGGGTAGACCGGGTGCGAGAATTCGTGTCATTTTTTTTTTAGGTGTTGATAAGTTATAATAGGTAAGCTTGAGCTTCTTTTTGCTAATTTCTGTTGGTATTTATGTCATGAATCTATTGTAGATGTGAGTTACGAAAAAGAACAAGCAAGATTCTTGAAACTTTCTATGGAGAAAGTCCTACCTGACGACGAAAATTACGGCAATGATGACGATGACGAACAAGACGAAGTAGACAACGTTGAGGAAAGATCATATAGTGACAGCGAGCAGGAATTTGATGAGGCCCTAGAAAATTACGATGTTAACCTACTCCAGCGTGAGCCGAGTTTCATAGAAAAGGACGAAATACCAAAATGGAAGAAACATGCTCAATATGATTACCAACTGTACCCATAAAAAAAGACATTGCACCCAATCTCAACAGGGACAGGGACGCTAAACCTACCAATATTTCTGAAATAAATACGCTAATTGATATTGTTCATCTTTCCGGAGTAAGCAAGACCAATCACTTGAACTTGAAGGATTTTTGGAGAACGGATGGCACCGGCATTGAAGCTTTTACTATGTTTTTTTTTCACAACCAGATATGTTTTTAAAGGTTATAATATTATATCTGAGAAATTCTTATACTTTTTTTGTTATGTAGTTGTACCCTTAAGTACTCATGTGAGGAAAAAAAGTGTCCCTGTTTAATGTATTAATTTTTATACCAATAAAATTATTTAAAAACTCTTTGTGTTACTTAATAAATTAACTGATAAAGAAATAACAATAAACAAAAAATACTGCAAAATATAATAAATTATTGTACTCGGAAACACAAAAAAATCGGCCCGGAAATCTAGACCGTGTGCGAGAACTTATGTACTAAATTTTGCTGCGAGCAATGGAAGGTTAAAAGTGAAATGGAACCATTTTAATCGACTGCAAGAGCAAGACTTCAATAATTTTGCAATTCCAAGTCTAAGACTAAGCTGGTATTGGCCTGATGTTATGTTGCAAGACCAGACCAACCTCAGGCAAGTCTTGGTCTTAAGGTTTTCTACGAAATAAGCATGCAGACTTGAACTAAACGTTACACGTTTAACACCCTGTACACTCCATCCCAAATCAGCAGACGTTTATGGAGCGATATCGCTGACTGCAAAAGTGGTAACCCAATACATTCCAGGCGCCACTTGTTGAGCACGTCTAGAAAAACAAACGCACATCAGTTTTGATATTTCAAGTAACATAAACACATGTCAATCGAGACGCGCTCCCGTTGGCTGAAAAAACATTGCACAATTTTTACGGTTAGAATTAGGCGCATTACGAGTCACGTCCCGGGTAGAGAGGTCGTCTCAATGTGAATGACATATTCAGGGCACGCTTTGTCATATTAGTACAAACACCTTCTGGGAAATATTATTTCTCTCCCACGCATTCGGTGGTCTTACTGACAAAGTTTACATGATGTAGATATATTCCAGCATCAGTTTGGGATGATTGTAAGCTTTACTCATCTAAATCTACACCAATCGCCTGCCAGCTTTAAAAAGATCAGCAATCAAATATTGCTTGAGTTTATTTGGCTACCAATATTGTCCAAAACGAAGGTGTAGCGGAAAGGTAGCATATCACAGATCGGTCGCTTTAATGTGCGTTGAATAGGTCCTCTAGATGCTACACTGATGTAAATGACGTATTAACAGATACCCATATAAAGTCGAAATCACGAAAGATGACGATCACATCATCATTTTAGTCTGTAGTAAAGACAAACGACAGCGATTTGTGAATATTCTTACTGAAGTTTCAGATATGTTAGACAGAGACAAACATAATTGTATTGTCTAAACAAACTGTATTGCTAATTTGCATGTATCCGACAAAGATAGACGATGCTTTTATGTTGTATCACAGCCGACGTCAACTACGAGCCGTGAACAAAGAAATCTGGCAACGTAGGTGGTAGTGTTACTCCCGCCGCTCAAAACGCTGAGAAAACATAACCTTTTCAATTTATGATTTTGGAATCGCAGAGGCTGTAATTAAGGGATGAGCTTGTTTTCTAAGCTTCAAAGTGTGTGTATGTGTTCAAAGTGATCAGTGACTATAATATATGAGAAATAGACTCCAGTTGTAGTGCTTCTGTGCTTTAAAAATAAACTAAGAAGTGTGACTGTGGCTGTTGGCGCCTCAGGACGCTAAGGATTTCAACTATTGAAAACGTGCAAATTCTGGTTGTATTTTTCAAATTTCAAATAAAATGACATGGCTAAAACTGTTTTAGCCTTCATGCTATCTTCAGCATTTGGAAACATAACAGAAATTATCAAATTACTACCAGTTTCAAATCTAACAGGTGATGAAATGACACCTTTGGTTGAACATGTGATAAATTTAGTTAAAAAATATGGATTTGAAGTTATTTGTGTTGTTACTGATAATCACCGAATTAATAGAGCAATGTTCAGGAAATTAGCAAAGGATTCATCAGAAAATTATTCTATTCCAAATCCACATAATCCTGATAAGAACATATATTTAACTTATGATGTTGTGCATATTTTCAAGAGTATCAGAAATAATTGGATTAATTTAAAAAACCTAGACAAAACTTTTGTATATCCTAATTTTGACAATAATGATATTATTCAGTATGCTAAATTTGAAAACATTTGTGCTGTATATCAATTGAAAAAAGAAGCTGTAGTTAAGAAAGCATATAAATTAAATTATAAAACATTGCATCCAAATTCATTTGAAAGACAAAATGTAAATTTTATAGATAATTTATTCCATCACTCAACAATAGCTGCTATGAAAGAATTAAAGTTTAATGATGCTGCACACTTTTTGGAAATAATCAGTAATTGGTGGGATATTGTCAGTAATACAAGTGTAATAAAAGGAGAATTGAAGCAAAACGAATTTTGTAAGCCTATTACCAATAAATATGATTATAGAGTACAATTTTTAAAAAAATTCCTGATATGGTTAGAAAAATGGCATAATCTAGAGAATAATAATGGACACCTGACACCAGAAACGAATACAGCTCTATATCAAAGCACGCTGACCCTACTTAATATAATTGAATATTCATTTAATCAATTTGACATTGAGTATGTATTGCCTGGAAAATTCACCACTGATAATTTAGAAAAACGATTTGGCAATTATAGACTTTTATGTGGCTGCAATTACAATGTGTCATATGATGAAATTTTAAATGCTGAAAAGAAAATACGGCTGAAGCATATTTTCAATGAAAAGATATCGTCATTTTCTTTAGCAGAAATTAAAACAAGGTTCCAAAACTGCTTAGAAACTCAAGAAAATTTTGATTTCTTGGATACCAAACAAAATCCTGAAGTTTTGGATATATTCAATGAAGTATTTGAGACAAATTACTTAGCCAATTGTGACATAGAGGATAGTACTAAGACTTATATATCTGGATATGCTTCACACGCTATCTCTAAAAACCTAAACTGGGAGATATGCAAATCGCTAATAGTTAAAGAAAAAGGATCATTAACAACAAATGTTTATTTTGATCATTTGCAAAGAGGAGGACTGTCAATTCCAACCAGTTATGTACCAATCATATTCTACCATATGTATGCCATTGTTGAATCTATTATTAATGTAGATAGATTGGAAATTTTCTTCTTGAAAAGCAATAATCAAAAATTTATTTTGTGTCAGTTAACCTTGCTCAGCATTCAGTCTGACTTTATATACAGTGAATTTTTCTTTAACTTGCATCTGTGGCTGCAGTTATGCAGATATTTTATCTAAGCTTTTGTCTATTTTTTCAAACATAATTTTGAATGATTATGTAAAATTGAAAAATAACAGTAAAACTGAAAGTAAATGTATTAAAAACAAACAGGTAACTCCACATTTCCAAGCTGGGCCTGTTGGAACACAGTGTGCTGACACCAAAAAACGTAAACTAAATACTTTTAATTAGGTTAACTGCATTAGCGACTCATATATATCACGATTATTTCGTATTTTTAAATTTTTTAGAGCTATTTCATATTCAGATGATTTGTATCGAATCAAACTGTCCTCTTTTCCAAAATTAAATTTAGTTCTTGAACGTTACACGGAGACGGAGCACACAGCCGCTGGCGGCCGACGTTCACAGGTAGCACTACCATGCCGTCCGAGCGCGGTGTTGCCTTTCTTTCATCACGGCTCGTAGTTGACGTCGGCTGTGGTTGTATGATCGATCATAAAGATAAACAGTTAGGTTATGTTAAAGCAGGTTAGGTTGTTTTCGAATAATATTTTGGTCTTTGGTGTTCCTGTCTCAAGGTATTCTACTCATGACAATTATTTTCAAAACAATAATTCCCCTCTAAAATTATTATATTAACTCAAAACCATGAAATAAAATGAAAATAAAAATATTCAGTGAAATAACCTAACTTCGTAAAATCATAATATAAATTTGTTGTCATTATGTTCCTGACATTGTTATTTTATCATCGACGTACGTCCATTAATTACTTCAGTACAATTTATGGTATGACGTAATAGTCATCTTTCGTGACTTTGACTATAGAATGAAAATTTCAGCAAGAAATTTCTGACCAATGCATACGATAGTTCCAAATCAGTTTATATTGATAATAGTTAATTGGCTCCGTTTTGTTAATGCACCTCACCTAGCGCAACCAATTATTGTAATAATTGTTTTGGAAATTATCGCTTGAATATATCTGATACGAATTATATTTTGAGAATTCGAAAAAAAATCGATAAGCGTGGATAATGCGCATACAAAGTTAGGGTTAATTTGTTTCAAAGACAATAGTGATATCAATAAGCCAGTAGTTGCGTCTTTCAAAATCTGTATGACAACATTTTGAGCTGTACAGCACCCGAAGTGAGGGACTCGCTATAAATTGGAACCTGATTCTTAACGAGGTTCACAATTCCTGAGAATTCTTTGTTGGAACAAACCTACCATTTCTCTCCCACGCGTGACTGTGACTGTACTTACAAAGTTTACATGATGTATGGTGCAAAATGTATATCACTCGCCATGGTTTTAATGAGGTGACATGTTTGCCCGACCCGGAAAAATATACACATGAGGTATAAATGATTTAGTGAATGAAACTGTTCCGAGTTTGAATGAAATACATCTTTATTTTTAGCGGCAGGTTTCTGAGAAGCTGTTTAATTTTTGCCGAGCATTTATTTACGGTTTCTATCTTCTGTCATCATGATAGAAGGAAAACAGCATTACATGGAAACTAAACTTTAAGCGTAGATAGGTATTTGTTTTAGGTATGTATACAGGCGGATTCACAAGTCGTGACCACAAATAAAACATCATACACAGGACCGAACGTTATGCAACATTTTTTCCTCAAGCGCTTGACTAAAAAGATACGGGGCGTTGAAGTTTTAACTTAAAAGACAGTTTTGTTAATATCTTGCAAACCGTCAACTGGAATGAACAGTGGCCTACGATTTCTACTTCGAAGAATAATGCCACTAATCCCCTGCATCTCCGCCACTGGTGCAAGTTAATTTTAAGTAAGGACTTGAATTACTTACTCAGGTAAATCCACATACCAAATTTAAATCATTCCTGTTGACGGTTTCGATGGTATTAAAAAAACGTTTTTTATTTTTGCACTTCAACACCCCCGTATCTTTTCAATGAAGCCCTAACTTTACATAGAAGACCCCCCTTAAAATGCAGTCCTGTATATGATGTCTCATTTTTGGTCACGACTTGTGAATGTCCAAACTCAAAAATATGTTCTCAACACTCCCTGGAGCGAGACTCAAAGCAGAATGCGGCAATTTCATGTCTTTATGTACATATATTTGTTCAATTACTTTCTGAGCCTATCTACTTAGTTCAAATAGATTATATTACCACGAAGTACCACCTTGTCTATAGATACCCTAAACCATATCCGCCGGAGGCGGTTTATACCTAAAAACAAAGTGGGCTGTCACGTGGAGGTATTCTTGCCCTAGAATCATACAGTGTCTGTCCAAGGAAAACACTGGCCCTTCTGGAGCCAAAAAGTACCGATTTTATTCCTTGTACTTTTATCTGCGCGGCAATATTCGTCTTGATATTTATCTGTTGCGTTACAGTCGTGAAAACCTTATGGATAATTGAGGGGTTTGGAAGTAAAAAGGTTCAAGTGCACTTGTTTAATTAAATGGTCTATGTGCAGAATATCATACCTAAAGCATATCCTAACTTGGTGGTAAAATGATTTAAATGCAGGCAACGTTCCCATAGCCTTTGAGAACATATCAAAATATCCACTAATATAGTATGTGGTAAAATGATTCAAGTGCACTTGAACCATTTTACTTCTAAGGCCTTGGCAACTATTTTTAATGTTTTACCTGTGACGTGATTTCAACGTTTTACTTATTCTTAGTTAAAAATACGCTTTTTGCAGTGTTGGTAGTGTTATAATAATAAACAAAATGAGTACTGATTGGGAACGCAAGGTATCTCTCAGGAGAATTAAGTATCAATAAGTTGTACAAATTATATCAGGAGTTTTGTAGTGACAAACAAGAATTACCAGTAAAAGAGTCCTATTGCAGGCATATTTTCAATACGGAATTCAATTTAAGATTCCACAAGCTCTATAGTGATACCTGCAGTCGTTGTGACAATTTACAAAATTTAATAAAATATTCTACAAATGAAGATGTGATTAAAAATGCCAAGTAAGACCTCGAGCTGCACCAAAGAAAGGCCCAGAAAGCAACAGATGCCAAAAAAGCTGATATTGCTGAAAATAAAAATGATACTAAAAATACGGCTGTAATTTGTTTTGATTTGCATCAGGCATTGCCGACGCCATTGTTAACCACCTCTAAAGTCTTTTATCTTCGTCAGTTATGGACGTATCATTTCTGTGACTTAAAAGTTATATGTATGTATGGAACGAAACTATCGCATCCAGGGGCTCACAGGAGATAGGCTCATGTTTAATAAAATTTGTGCAAAGCCTTCCATCTACAGTTACGAATATTATTGCATACAGTGATTCGTGTGGAGGACAAAATAAGAATAAAAATATTTCTAAACTATTTAGTTTTATTGTTCAAGCTACACATATATCTGAGATGCATCACAAGTTCCTTGAACCCGGGCACACTTACATGGAATGTGACCGTAGTTTTGGCTTAATCGAGAAGAAAAAAAGGCAAATCCCTCTCTTTCGCCGTTCAATGAAATTATGAACGATCCAAAAAAAAAATAGTGACGGTTACCCCTTAAAATGGAAAGAAATTTGCTGGTTTGCTTACTATAAAAGTGAAAGACTAACATTTCGATACAAGAGTACCCTAAACATTGATGTAGAGTTTAGCAGTTGCTTAATGGCAACCTCAAAAGTTGGGCGTCTGTGTTTTAACTTTTCAATACTAAAGCCTTTGAATGGCACTTCAATAAAGATTAAAGTCACCAAGTACAAAAACTTGCTTAGCTTATTGGAATAAATTCCGCCCATTCACCATACATTTTATAAAAACATGAAGCACGATGGGAAAGCATTAACAAAAAAAGGATAAAAGAAACAAACATAGACTCTGACATCAAGCCAAAAAGTACCTGATATAGATGAACCCCAACCAAGACCAGCTGATTGAGATGAAGAAAATGATGAAGACATCCAAATATTAGATTCTGATTACGAATAAGAAATTTTGTTATAGATTATTTTTAAATAAGGTTTGGTTTAGTACGGTAGTTGCACATGAATCATGTTACCACCATAATTTTTGTAACATGTGTAATGATTCAAGTACATTTTTGCAGAAATGACAATAAAAAAGCAAAATTAGGAAAATGTTTTTTGTTTGTAATGTTTTATTGGCATTTAAATAAACCTAATATAGTATCATACTTTGATAAATTTATTCCTGGAAGTTTCAAATTCAAGTAAACTTTGAAGCCATTTATCTCAGAACTACTAAAAATGTTGTACTTAAACCCTTACTTCCTGGCCCCTCAATTAATCAAAAAACAGAGAATTATTTGAACTCGTGTCAAGCTAGGAACTCAAAATGCAATATAATATAGTATAATCCATTACAATCGTGGTAGATAATTCTAAAAACAGGAACTGGTACAACTTGACAGAGCATCTATTTTTACAATGGTGTCATCTTCAGTTACACTGCATCAGAACTACTCACGGAAACCAAAAAGTTCGAGAAAGTCAGTACCTTCTTTCTGGTTCCTTCTGACTGCCAGTTTGATTTCCATTACTGAGAGTTCCAAATTCTGAGAACTAGATTCTGGCTACGCCGCCACAGAATCGAATACACATCATTCGATCAACAATAAAAATTGTTTCTGTTTCTTCGCCATCAACAAATAAATAACTTATACTTCCTATAGCCGGTAAACTATAAAAGCACATCGTTCATAACAATCTCCGATAAAACAAACATTCACTTAATATCAACCATAACTCTTGTATAGCTGGAGGCAATTCAATTTTTCCTTCCATTCGCAGACAATCGCAAACTGCGCTTAGAACAGAAGTCCGCCGCTTGGAAGCCAGCGCGCGGTAGGTAGCTAGGTAGCCTATAGTCTATAAATACGTCGGGTATGTAGCCTCAGGCTGTCGGAATATCAAGAAACTTTATCAAATTGATCTATAAATCCTCCTCGCTGGATTCTGCACTGCCAGTAAAGTTAAATTACTAATGGGCGCAAGATCAGGGTACGAGCTGGCTTCCGGTAGGATAGGATGTTTACGGGAGGCAATCAGAATTCCATGAGCGCAAATTGGATTGATTGATGGGCTTATCAGATCGGTGCAAGTTGAGGCACAGAATATTTCACCTCTTACAGCTTCTGTTCTACCGAATTAATAATGCCGCTTTGTGTAAAGGATCTGCTTATAATATTTTCGGCAGTGATAAGTTCCGCATCTTTTTAGTTACAGTGGACCTCCGATAATCCGGCCCCAGTCTAATCCGGCGCCCTCTGTAATCCGACATGTCTTTGAATATGTATTACATACATACGTATTTGACAATCTTCGCTAATGTAGATCACGCAGGTTTGAACAGGTTACAACTTATACGCGCCATCGCTATCGTGCTCGACGCGTAAGCATTGTTTTACTTAGTTTGAATTTGACTACTGGTGATAGCGGTACGGCCTAGCGTGCGTTCATTGTTTACTATTTATTCATTGTGTATTAAGTATAGTACCTAGTAATGTCATCACAAACTCAGAAGCGAAAGGACAAAACATTGACAATTAAAGAAAAATGTGATATTTTAGACCGCTTAAATCGCAATGAAAATTTCAGTAGTTTTGCAAGTGAATACGGCGTAGGCCGATCTACAATTTATGACATTAAAAGAAACCACGAGAAGATCAAGAAGTTCGTGACTGCGGGCCAGGCAAGAGACCGACACTCAAGAAAGCTGAACATCCAGAAGTGGAAGAAGCTTTGTACATGTGGTTTCTTGAGGAAAGAAATAGGCATGCACCAATTTCAGAACCCATGTTGGCCATGAAAGCTAAGTTGTTTTTATAAGGAAATAACAAAAAAAGATGATTTTGTGGCCAGCAAAGGATGGCTATAACGTTTTAAAAGTCGTCATGGCATACGTTTAATGACTATTACAGGAGAGAAACTTTCTAACGATGCCACCTGCATAGAGCCCTTTAAATTAAGATTTTTGCAAAAGGTGAACGATTTAAATCTTGACCCGTCACAGGTGTACAATGCAGACGAATCAGGGCTTTTTTGGCGTGTGATGCCTAACAAAACTTTTGTTTCTTGTAACGAAATCCGTACCTGGGCGAAAAGTGAGTAAAGAGCGTGCAACCATACTACCATGTGTTAACGCTGCGGGCACACACGCGCTTAAGATGATGGTCATTGGGAAATCTAATAAACCACGGGCATTCAAAAACATTGATTTACCAGTACACTATTACGGACAAAAAAGTGCATGGATGACAAAAGACCTTTTCAAAAAGCGGTTTGATGAATGCTTCGTACCTGAAGTTAGAAAATGGTTAAAGGATCATAATTTTCCTCAAAAAGCGTTGTTGCTTCTTGATAACGCTCCCGGTCATCCGTCTGAAGAAGAACTAACAACTGAGGATAAATGCATCACTGCCATGTTTCTTCCGCCAAATTGCACTGCACTGATTCAACCAATGTGCCAGAATACCATTCAGTTTGTCAAGCAAGACTATAAGAAAAACCTACTTCTGAGAGCGGTATCAAAAGACGAACCAATAGAATTTAATATGAAAGATTTGGTTTTTGCTCTTTGTCAGTCGTGGAATGCGTTACCGTCATCAACTATTAAATCGTCTTGGAAAAGTTATGGCCAGATATAGTCACAACGCCTAGCAACGTTCCACAAATCAGTGTAACTTCGGAAGTTATAGAACAAGTCGCTACTGAAACACAGATAAGTCTGGAAGATTTGGAAATCTGGTGCCGTGGAATGGATAAAGAGGAAAATCTTTTTCATGAAATGTCTGACGAAGAGATTATAAAAGAGGTATCTAATTATACAACAAACAGTAAGGAAAATAACGACGACGTGATTGCAACTGCTCCACAAGTCACAGCACAAGTCGCAATTTTTGAGCTAGGTTTACAATGGGCTGAAGAGAATGGTACATCCTACAACGAACTTTTACTTTTCAGAAGACTGAGGGACAAAGCTCAGATCTCGCGTTATAACAACCTTAATCAAAAAAGAAATTGATGAATATTTCCAAGCTTCATAATTTGATAAATTCATTAATGATTTTGATTAATAATTCTTTATTATTCTGGTACATATGTATGTGCATTTATGCTTAATTTTATAATAAAACGCAAGCTCTCTATTGTTATTTAATTTACTAAATTCGACATACATACAACTATGAATGATTTGTACTTTAAAGTACATACATATACATGACATATATAATCTTACCATTGGATATGTAATTTGTCGGATTACAAGGTATTCTTTTGTAAAAAATTCCGGACTATAGGGGTTCTTAGGCAGTGCCCTATAATCCGACAAATTCGATAGTCCGACACTGCCCTGCATGTTTGTCGGATTACCGGAAGTCCACTGTACCTAAAATGATTCTAGTACACCCAAGGCTTTCCTCGAAGCCGTGACTTTAAGTTTCTAGTTTGAGTGAGAAAGAGAGACTTATCTTACAAAGTGTGAGCGAGACAGTAAACGTGTCATTTTCATCCAAGCTGAAGCAGCTGGCATTCAATTTCAGGCAACAATTTACAGCAGCATTGTTCAGAATTACCTAATAAAAATAAAATTGAGAAAAAATGTGTAACTAGTAACAGGAAGTAAAAGATCATCACCGAGTGTGGGTTTTTCCGATTTCTTTGAAGCCTAATATGAAAAGAACACGACTTAGATTTGTTTATATTTTTCTAATACATTATAGTTGGGTCTATTCCCCGTTTCTGGCTTGACGCCGACTACTCTGATATCCTGTATATTTTGGTTTTCTCTCTCCTAAGAGAAGCTAACAAACTTGTAATTTTACGTTTACACTTATCAACGGAAGTTATTGTTTCTGCAGCTAGCTGTTATAATAATTCTCTGCACGCTGCGGATACTTTTTCTACGAGATAAATCAATGAAAAATAAAGTTTTTCCCTGGACCACTCCATTTATGAAGTGTGTTCAAAGCCACATCTCAATTAATAAAATAAGGCTGCAGTCACTGCAGAGGCTATGCTCACAGTCGAACTAGTCGCCACTGGTACTGACTTGTAACGATCAAAGGGATTCGTCAAAACACCGACACCAAGTGGAGCACGATTTGCTCGACGTAAGCGTCTGTGTTAGGCGCTCGCTTTAGCGAATTTTTGTATTACATTGCAGCGCTGGGCTCCAGTCTCCGCCTTTACGTTCTGGTATGTTTACTATTACTTACAGATGGTCGTGTACCAGAATGAATATGATTGAAAAAAGATATTGTTAGCTTAATTTATTATTTTTCTTTTATCGAGAACAACTTGTATCATGCGGTTGAAAAAAATATACCAAGAATAGATTCTTCATCCCATGAAATATCTTCAAGCTGACGGAAGACTGGTGAAAATCTACTCGTTACTTATCTGATTATTTGCCTTGGTAGTTCAGGTAACAAATTCACCACGTGGATGCTCGCCCGGCAGCGGCTAGCGCACTGTATAGGTGTAAAAAGGTTATTTCATTAATAAACTGCCGCCAAAAACTGCGATAAACCCTGTCACACCCCCATCCCCAACATTTAGACCTAAAAGAATTCCAAGAACGATCAGGAACTTTTTCCGATTTATCTTTTTCGTTTTTCGCCCTTAGCTTCTCCACCACTGGACCGATTTTCTAGAACTACAGAGCTTTTTCTCCCTTGGTAAAACTTTCACCAAAATCCCAGAGATACTTTCCAAGTTACAAGCGGGTCAATGATTAGCAGACTGACAGGTGTCATCTAACATAAAGCAAAAATAATTATCCAGATTACAATACTTTCTCGCCAGTAGGACAAAATGTTCATTTTTCCCAAAGGTTCAATTTGTGGATAAATCTTGTTACACGGAAGAAATTTGGCAGTGAAAGTAGTACAAACTAATCTGATGTACCTATTAAAGTCTACTTTAAGCTTTAAATCAATAAATCTTTAAAACTACTGAACTGAAGTACATTAATTTTATATCATTATAAAGGAATTGAAAGACCTTTAAAATAAGGTATCACTCGACCCCCCTTTCCATTTAAGATTTTGGGGGTGGTGTCAACCCCGCTTAGGGGGCTGCACATGCTATCGTGATTTTTTGCCAGACTTGTGTCCGCCTCGAAAACAAAATCGACGGGTCTGAGCGTTTTTCAAAAAACCAACTAAACTGCCAGTACCTAAATGCGTCTGTTTCGTTTTCGATGTGTCACCCTGTATAGTTTTAGACTTCCCTGGCATCAACCTGGCGTCGGATCCGAATCAGAGCCCTTGATTCACACATAAATCACGCCTCTGTAGGGGCCAAAAACCTGTCCGCCTCGAAAACAAAATCGACGGGTCTGAGCGTTTTTCAAAAAACCAACTAAACTGCCAGTACCTTAATGCGTCTGTTTCGTTTTCGATGTGTCACCCTGTATAGTTTTAGACTTCCCCTGGCATCAACCTGGCGTCGGATCCGAATCAGCGCCCTTGATTCACACATAAATCACGCCTCTGTAGGGGCCAAAAACCTGGAGGGATGTAGCAACATTTTTTCATATGAAACAATAAAAAATCATTGAAGTTTGTAGGGCAAAATTTTCATACCCTCGGACTTTAGTACAAGTGAATTAAACTTGTTTCTCTCAGGTAATTTGGATCGCTGGATTTAAATCCGACCTTCAGATCGAAATGTGTTATTGAGCCAAATTTAAACTGAAAAACGGCTCGCAGATATGCAGAAATATTTTAGGAGAATCAAGCTTTGTACAGTCAGGTAGGTGATTTGGGAACCTGAATCGAATTATAAACGTCAATTATTGAACAGAGAGAGATGAAAATGTGTCAATTAGAACCCTCCGTCAATTATAACGTCAAAATGATGTAGGAATCACAATTCTTGCAGCCCATTTACCGACAAACGAGATTGAATTTTGAAGCATAAGTACGTTTGATTAATACTGAAGATGAAGTAAATTATAGTAACAGCTTCAGGAGATTTGGAATTATGTAAGATAAAACTTTAGTAAAGTATTTCTCAGATTCGTTACCAATAAAAAATTATTTACTATATATAGAAATGTCAATTCAATCCTCATGTTCAGTTTCAGGCAAGATTATGTTGTTGCTGTTCGCATGACGGCTGATACTAAATACATCGAAAAAAATCTCGAGCAAGCTAACCACGGACAGGCCAAGTCGATAAAATCTGATTTACATGAACGGGTGGACCGTCTGTTTTTGCATGTGCTTCTTGCTTGTTCTATAAGATGGAACGCTGACCGTATCACGCTATTTTGGAATCAATGAGCGTCTCTTCTGATACGAATCTATTTATTTATTTATTAAGTCTACGGTTGTCCCCATTTGTACAAAGTAAATCTACAAAAAACATATAAACATAAAAGCCTACAATAACTTTATTATATAAAATCACAATTTAAAAGATAATTTTTAGAGCCCGTTAAAGATGTCAGTATCAGAACAAACCTCTATCGAGTGGAGAATCCTGACCATAATTTGTCGGATGAAGCTTAATCGCAAACAGACAGGGTACATTAAAATTTATCAATGCTATCGATGTTTCGTAATCAGTGAGCCTCAGTAGTCTTGAAAGTGAAACAACCATCAATGACCAACCAATATAGGTAGATGCAAATGTTGTAACATGTCAGCTCTATGGTATTCAGTCTTTAATGCTCCAAGTCATAAATAATGTATGCTGGATACGCATCTTTATTAGAGTGGTACTGAGGAGACCATAATACAATATTCTAGATTTTATCTTAACAAGGAGAAGTACTAAATTCAGAAGATATTGATTGGAAAACACAATTTCTCCAAACAAAGCCAGCATCTGCGTGCCCTTCATACTAACCTTAAGAACATGGTGTGTCAAGTTAAGCGTTTCATCAAAAAACACTTATAGTGAGCTGAGCTTCACTGGTAGACTTGCAATTTTTTAAGTACTTCTCAGGAGAAAATTTGTTTAGCGATATATCGTTTGACCTCTCAAATAAAAAAGATGATACAGGATTCACAGAACCACTGAAGTGCTTTACAAGACAAATTACTGTCATCTCACCCTGCAACCACTTGAAATTGACGACATTAGGCCAAAAACGCCAAGAACGAAGAAGCACACCTACGACTAATAACTTTCACAGTGGTCCATTCTGGTAATAGATGGCACTTCTATCGTCATATTTCGATGCACCTATAGGAAAGTAACATTCCATCAATTTTTCAAGTGATTCTACTCTGCTCAGTCGTTTCCAAGCAGATGGTAATAAATACCAGCGCATATCTCGAGGCAGGCAGTACAAGTTAAATATCTAGGAACTCGATCAAATTGGTCCATAAATTTCCAATGATTTTTCGCTTCTCCGTAAACAAATAGGACAGTAGCAGAGATACGGAAGACCGGTGCATTTCTCTTTGTGAAAGATGGTTGACAGAGTTTATCTGGCATCTGCGTAAGCTATGGGTGATTTAAAAAGACGTATGTTGGCGATTATGCACTCTATCGTTTTGCTGGGACTCCGATCTGTACTATTTCATATCTCGCTCTGATTCGGTCGTCAATTTCGGAGGGATTCATTTGTCTTGTTAATTGGTCGTGAATGTCTATAGGGTAGAAGCACAGGAGAAGCTGCGTCACACATGATTGATGAAATACTTTACCAATAACCGTGAAGGCTTGTATGAGTTCAAATTACCGAGGATAATTCCAGTTGTCATCTGACCTCCTTACTGTGAATAGTTCAGATTTAAAGCGTGGTCCGACATGCCAGTCACATGAGCTGGATTGGTTCTGAATAAGCCCATCCAAAGGAACGATACGCCAGAGGGAGTTGGATGAACCGATTCGAAGAAATTAATTCCGAGGGTTTCGATTCCCATGATTTCGATTCCGATCATCTTTGGCTTGTTGGATGTCTATACTAATGACGGTCGTTGTGCCATGTCAGATGAGACAGCACGGCAGTAATGCCAGAACACTTACCATGACTGGCATGCCCGCCGATGATCCCAGACAACCGAAGCAGGGTCGCGTATTTCTCCCATTGCTTTAAGGAGTAATCTATGATATGTGAAATAGGTGTGTAGAATTACCGGGGTTGGAAGTGTATTAATATACTTACATCAAAAAATTGCGATACACCATCTCCAGCCCCCGTTAAATCCCCACCCGCCAATTTTTAACCCCAAAAATAATCAGCATCTCCTAAAACGGTTTTTTTGACTTTGGCCGTTTTGTCCGCCGCTACTGGACAGATTTTGAAAAACTAGAGAGTTTTTACGTCCTTGGAATATCAGTAACCATGGGTTATAATTCATCCAAATTCGAGCAGTACTATCCATGTCATAGCGGACCAATAGAAGTGAGTGACATGATGTACATGTCATATAAGATTCAAAAAACATACGTCATTTTCGAAGTTTTTCGCGATTACAATACTTCCTCGTCAGTGGGCGTGGAAACTAAAGTGTTCAAAGTACAATAACAATACCCCTTAAAACGTTTTCGTTTTTCTATATTTTTTTCTATTTTTTTTAAAGTCGAAATTTAGGTGTTTTGAGCTCTGTAAAATATTAAATCACCCAAAAAAAAAACTAAAAAAAAATTGAAATGAGATTATACAAAAAACGAATCAGAATATTTTTGAGAGAAGATGCGAAGATACTTACTGGACTAAGGGGATTCTATGTAATGACTGATAACCGTTCTGTGTCGGAATTTTAAGCCGTATGCGAAGGAGATCTCAAATCTACTTTAGATGTTAAAACTGAGGTTCTAGTGCATTAGTCTGTACATCTAAAGCATTATTTACGGTGAAGCTTTAAATCTAACTTCATTACGATCGCATGTTCGTTCACCGATCTTAGAAAGCCTGATGTATACAGCATACAAAGCGAAGGCCTTAATTTTCCTTTCCATATCATCCTACATATATGCATAGATTGCTAGATGGTCTGAAGTACCTCACAGCACGCTACAGCTCAACACGTTGCCATATCTATCAGACAAATGAAACTTATTTTTACTAAAAAAGTTTGGGACCTAAAAACTTGTGTGTGGTACAATTTGCACCTCAAAACCTTTTTAGAGTTTGTTGCGTGCGTAGCAGTACTGACTAGCGCCACCTACAAATGGTTTGCTAAAGCTTAACACGTCTTCAGCTTATGCACTAACGATGACAGAAGGCCCCCACGCTTCAGAATGATATTGAGACAGTTCTATGATCAGGTAGATGTTGTCCACCATATTGGTCCTATACCGTACTGATGATTGCTAATAAGCATGAAACGTTGTATACTGTTGTACATGGTTACCGAAACGGGAAACAATATAGGCATCTTGCTCCATACTCTTTGGCAAAAATCGGCAATAATGCTGGAATAAATCGTTATATCTAGATAATTATGCCAATAAGCATTATTTCGCAACCCAATTATTCGTAGATACTATACTTCAATCACAAATAATTTTGTCAATTGTCTACGAATAAATAATTCTTGATTTTATTCGTTATGTTGGATGAAGTTTGAAAACGCACTTATACCAGTTCTACAAATATTTAATATAGCACATGAGTTGCTGAGCAAGTAGCAAGAGAAGTGTTGGAAAATAAGAAAGATTCTGATAATAGAGTTGCTGCTGACCCAGACAACTTGTTTTCTGAGTTGAAAATTTCCAAAAACTAGAGCCGATGTCTGATTGGGTCTCAGTATTTTGTTGAAAATTTAGATCGATTTTCCAAAAAACAACACGCCATTGGGTTCAATTGCATCTGTTTTTTCTTGTTTTATTTTTATTCGTTGGTCGACTTCTGAATAAATGAAACTATTTATTATTTTTGAATGCGTTACGGAATAATTCGTTATTCGTCATTCGGACAAATTTTCCCCACTCTGCTCTATAGCGCGTAGTTTTCATCATTTTCCTTTAATCTAGAGCAGAAACTCCAAAAATAGTCCAGGTGAATCCTCGGGGTACACAGGAGACTCAACGGGGATCTACGTTGGTGTGAAAAAAAATTGGGGTTCCCAAGTATATACGTGGGGTTCATGAACATTTATCTCTTTTCGATAGTAAGGAATAAAATGTTCTGTCAGATAACATTTTGAGAGGGTCAGCGACTGTGCCCCGTAATGATTTGTATACTTGATATTCGGTAAGAGTTTCTAAACTTGCTACAGTCCATGATGCATGATGACTTCAAGAACAGATTTGACGATATTCTGACGATGGAAATACCATCATCTATCATAGACCCATTCGATGAACTTGAAGTGGCAAGATGAGCTGCTAAGTGTTAGCACTAAAGAGAAGTTAAAGGTGAAATTTGAGAAAAGCTGTCGACGGTTTTGACAGAAATACCAGAAGAATAAAAAAAATATTGATAGCGTTTCCATTCTCGTACCTTTACGGAAAAGATTTTAGTGTTATTACAAATCTATTAGTAGAAAAAAAGAGCAGATTACACAATGCAGACTAGGGAGAGTTGACATTTGCATTTATTCGTTAAGTCATCAAGTGAATCTCTTCCATTACCATGCTGATTATATTATTATACTATTTTTTGCACTTTTAATTTGTATTTTAGAAGAAATTGCGTTTAACGCTATTCATGTTCAATTTTATCGCTTTTGAATTTTTAGTAATGTTATTTCAATAATATAATAACATATTTTTGTTTTAACTTTTATTATGATTATGGTAGGATTGTAACAGCATAATGAGCAAAAAATTTAAAATGTTCTATAAGAAAACAAAGTTTAGAACCCCTGATTTAGAGAAACTAATTCCGTTCAAGAATAGGCGTTTCCGTCGTAAAGCTAGATGAGGTGATAACTTTTCTAAGTTGAGCTATTTTCCCCCAAATACCATTCCAATCTGCAAATGAACTTCAACAATGTCAGCAAGAAGCCTAGCCTGTTTCATTTTCGACATCTTCATTTAGAAGCTCTCTATTATCTCTTTTGTAGCAGGAGACAATGAAGGACAAGGCTTTTTCTCGAATTCTTTTTTCATTGTTACAATCCTTCGACCCTCAGCAAAAAACTGTCCAGTTTGCAGTTTAGAGGATATCCTAATTAAAAAAAAACCGATTTCGGCAGTCAGCACAAAAACGCTTGCTCTCGTTAGTGGTATCGGTTTATCAATCACGGGAAATATACAAAGTGCAAACATTCATCATGGCAAACAGAGCCCGGTATGTAGTTTATCAGCCTCATTGTGAAAATCGTACACGTATTCTGTGAAGCACTCCTATTTATTAAGGTAATATAAAAATATGTGCATACATTATCCCTATGCTCTATTTTACCAGCTTTTATTTAACTTGACTTGTTAGTGAGGGACATATTCTGAACCCAATTTTTTTTAATATACCTTTCGTCGGTGAACGCCACAAAAAGGCTATTTACGATGTCTATAGTCTCCTCTCTAATACGAATATCAAATAAAAGTGCTTAATGAGAGAAACTCTATAAGCAGAATGACATCATTCTAAATCCAATCTAGCGGTCGCTCCAAGATTGCGATTTACGACTGGGAGAAAGCTTTTTCTACTACGGATGCCTTGTGGCCACCTGTAAAGCTTCTCCGGAAGGTCATAGGATGGAAGCTTGTGTAAAAGGACGCCTCAGCTGATCGAAAGCTTTCGTGATGTTAAGAGCAACGACGTGAGCCTCATCATGTGACTGGATGAGTTTACTTCGCAGTTGTGTCATGTAAGCTAGGAGATCCCTGCTGCCGGAAACCACACTGTCTGTCGTTAGTCAAGCTGTGATGTTCAAAATACTTCAGAAGCTGCCTATTTACCTGTATGCGGACCTCATCGTATCCAAAGGTACGCCGCGCCGCGTTAACAGTACCGGATACAGTGCATCGTACTACTTTCCGAATGGGGACCTTGCTACCCGACTATAGTCCAGACATTGTACCAAACCAAGATTTAATACTATTTTTGGTTTAAGCCATAAAAACTCATAATCTTACAAGTACTGGCAACACAGCTGATGGATTATATAGTCACATGCCAGTACCTGGCCAAGTATTATTGCAGCATGGACACGCGTGTACAGCTTTACCGAGGTATTACATTAAACACTGCTGGCTTTTAATTGGTTTGTACATCAGCAATAGCTTCTCTGGGTGGTGATTATTCCACTGCCATCAGTTAGTTGCTGGTCGGCGTAAGGAAAAGACGAGTCGCAAGTGTGCAAGTGTACCCGTGCTTGCAACGCGGTGGCAGCCGGTGCTATAAATGCGTTTTTTGCAGACGATAGCCAGACGCAGACAGACGCATCTCGGTGTTGTTACCGAATACGCAGCTGAATCAAATGAAATGACGCTACGTAAATAACAGAGATAATACAGGACATTTAAGTGTGTTATAGACAGTGGCTATGAACATATGCCCGAGATACAGGGTGTTGTGAAATTCTAGGCCACTGGTGAGAGTGAGGACAAAACATAAATATTGTCGATAAAGACTGTGGCAAGACGAAATTATCCTATTAATATACTATGTACATTTTGAATGTTAAACTTCACTGAATTCATCGTAATTCCAAAGAACAATGGATAGGAGTTTTTTACACAGGTTTCATCTGACACACACCAATGTAAAATTGAACACCTAATTCATAAATACGCCAGTAGCGAAGAAAATAGTTTTCATTATTCTTCTTCCGGGGTCAAAGTTTCGCCTAAGTCACTCGTGTAGCCTTGGCCACAAAATAGGTCATACTGGTGCAACTAAAGAGAATCGTTTTAGAATTCTAACATCGAGTTTTTTGGGAAATTTCAGTTCACGGTGCAAATATCGTCAAGCGAAAGAAAATGACTAATGTCTTTAAGAGAAACGATATTCAACTACAACAGAATCCTAACATTGTGGACAGGCGTTTCATGGAGAAACAATAATTAAGATGTAGCTTCAAAAATCCTTCGTGACCTGCACATTGGGTTTTTGGGCCTATTGAGTCAGATTCCCAAAGCAAAATTCCTTGTTATACGAGTATGTCGCAATGCTAAATTTTTTGTGACTATCATACACAAAAAGTAAATAGTGAGTGTAAATAAACTACATACCTTTTATGCTCCTGGTTAAATTCTCCAAATTCAGCTTTTGTTTATCCACCTGCAAAGAAATATTCTTAAAATAATGTTCACATATGTAGTACGTAATGAATTTCTGGGAACTTATACACACAAAGTAAGCTTACGGTTTAGATTTTCCTTTACAGAGCGTATAGGTCATACAACAATAAGATTTTTTGCCTAGTGACAGATACAAGAAAGCCTTAAAATAACCGAGGTATTAAGTCCAGAAAAACTTGGAAAGGGCCAAGCCCGACCCTGCTTCCCACGTCAGAAGGTACGATCAGGCGCCGCGCGATGTGTAGGTTAACCTACTTTTACGATTTTAAAACCGAAATTGGCACCTTCCTAAAGTTAACTAAGGGATCGATTTGATGTTAGTTTACAAGTGTTTGCACACATACATCTACTATAACGTTCTCATTTATCAGTAAGAAGGGATTGATTATCGCTATGTAGTTGGTTTATAGCTTATAGCTGCCACAGAGCACAGTCTTTATCCTTATTTGTTCGCTCGATGAAGAAAACTCATACAGATATAGATATATACCTCACTGACATTAACGAACTTTTATGTGGAAAGAATCGCCAGTACAACACAACATTGCGGTGAGAAAGACTGATAGGAACTGTCAAGCACATGAATTTATGGCCTTAAGTGGACAGACAGACATTGTGCGATTTGCTTTACAACGTTTTATGGAAATGGTGAGTCAAAGCGAAAATACATACGAACCTTGAATGTGACAAGTTAATATTGTCGTATATCACGAGGAGCTGGTTAAGAACTTGAAAGTTTTTAGTTTATTTTTTTTATTCTACCGAAGGAGCCGCGTAGGCAGAAGCCTAAATACCAGGGCACCGCGACAGCTATAAGGTTAAAACAACTGGGAAAAGCCTCCTCGTGTGTATTGTTCCACAATGTCCATACCCTAGACCCATAGGCGCGGTTATATCGGCCAGTTCTAGATGCACAAACTCCGACACGGTTACGATACGAGGTCGAAGTCAGGCGGGACTGTCTGGCAGGCACATAGCGCGGCGGCATCATGAAGGACACCTATGTCCAGTAGAGCCGCCTTTCCTCACTTCACTTTCGCAAAAACTCAAAGGTGGCAAAGATCAAACGAACTGTCCAACGAAAATCAGTAAAATGAGTCTAAAACTATATTAATACAAACGTGTCTAGCGAACAAAGACATAATAAAGCTCACCATTCTGAAATATTCAATTATCGTAAAGTAGCAATTATTGTCATATGTGCGTTTTCCCCATTCAAGGAAACTACTCTCCGGACCACCCACAAAGTGTTAGTATGGTAAAACTTCCGCTAAATGTCAGCATAAATAATAATGGGATGTTTAGCATAGGAATCCCATCATTTCACATGTTCGGGGACATAGGATGCTACCTACGTACTGCAACAAGCACATGCATAACCTGCAATTAACAAATGAATAACTGAATTTTAATCTCTTATGCATTCCGGCAACCTGGCGTCAAAGACTCCATCACAAGCAAGTTGTACTTGGTGGTTTTAGAAAAACAGTAAACATTATTATAAAATATAAAAATCCCAGTTACATTACTTTGGAATCAATCAATCTGAGGTATCAGAACTCCTTAAGTGTTTGGAATCAGTGTATAGTACTGTCTCAAATATTTTTCAACATATTTAAAGATGATCAGCAGTTCCCAGTATCCAGTACTCGGTATTCGAATCTGACCGAGTACTTGGTCTTTTGAAAAAAGCAGCACTCGGTGCATCCCCAATCTTAAGCATATTTTGTTGGTGTCGGTTGAGGTTTTCTAGGAGTTACCCTCAGCCAAGTGCGAAAGAAGTCACCAAAAGGAGAACCATATTTCCCTAATTAAGTGAAAAGAATATGTAAATAATAGAAAAAATCAAGTACATTAAAAATAATAGCTAGACGGGCTGGGTTCGAGGACTTGAGTTACTATTAGTTTTGCGTCTTTTTATTGACCACCATTCATGGTACCGGTTGTTGATGTCATTACATTAGCTGTCAACCATAAGTGCACAGGATTCAGCAGTGATAAATTCAACCGGTGAATTAAACGATACGCCTATTTTTTGTGTTCATGCCTATTTCGGATAGGTACATAATCTGGGGAGCCAATCAATGTCAATGTCACTCTGACAGTGCTTTTCGGATAGAGGTAAAATGCATCACGACAATGTTAAGAGCATGTACAATCTACAAAATAAATTCTGTCAACAGATTTTTACAAACGTATTGATAGAGAACCTGTGATGTGTCCAATACAAGAATCAAGACAATCCTTATGACATTATGGAAAACCAGAAACAAGAACGGCTCCAATTTGTCGAAGGCAAAATCAATAAGGAATCAGAAAGTCGACAATGGGCTAGCATGACCTCCATAAAGATATTTACAGCATCTAGATGGGCGAATGCTTAACATAATCAAAGCCTCTGGTCCGGACTTGGTCCGTTGTATCCGATCACAACACAACTTCGATGGTGACAGCCATTCAGAGTGACAAGCCGATCCCCGCCAGTGAGCTGGAGAAAAGAAGACTAGTAGCGACTTCCTCTCTGTCGAAAGACCAAGAGGTTAACCCAGCGGCAGCGACTGGGAAAAGCTAGGCTACTTGTTTAGGGCTGCTTGACCTCTCCAATCCGTACAAGGCCCAGGAAACACTTAGCCTCGAGTACCTACTGCTCACATGTTTGGGGTGCTGCCACCCCTACTACATTATCCATGCTCGATGCTGTTCGGAGGAGGGCGGTCCGACTGATCGATGACTCTTCTCTAACAGACAGTCTCGGGACCCTTTCGCACCGGCTAATCAGAGCTCTCTTCCATAATGCCGCCGCGCAATGTGCCTGCCAGTCAAACACGCCTGACTTGAGCCTCCCATCCTATCCTGTCAAACTTCGTACATCCAAAACTGGCCCATATAACCGCTCCTTTTTCGCTAGAGATTGTGGAACAATATACCCGGGGAAGCATTTCCCACTTCTACCTGCGCAGCTGCTTCGGTATATAAAAAAATCAACTGCAGAACAACGTTGAGAAGGAAGAATATTGGTCTACAAGGAACGTCTTTTGAGAAATTAAGTTTCTCATCTATAACATAACTCTTCCTTTCGTGTTCACGTCATTTCGATTATTTCACATTACACGAAATCGCTGTCTGCACGTGACTTTGCTAGGGCAATAATTATTCAGGTGATTACAACGAACGGCAGTCGAGTATAATTCTCAAACCGAATATACATTTTGATAAATGTAGTGTGAACGAATTCATGAATATTTGATGTAAAAACCACGGCAGGAAGTCCTGCATTAGAGTACAAACAAGTGTACGTCGGCATGTAGATGGCTGAGATAGAGCCGGTCGAGGAAATTAGAATAAGATGCAAATTCAACGTACGCTTACATCGTTACCAGAAGGTTGGTTGTTTTCATGGGAAATACGAGGGTTGAATACTCTCATATTGCCTGTTAAGTCAGACCAATGTTTTGCAGCCTTGCGAAGACATACCTATGTACGGGTCATTCAAGACACTAGAAGAAAAATTACTTCATTTTGCAATTCACTTAGGAGTAAGTAGGTATCATACATATTGCGCTGCTACAGAATAACATTCCAAATATTGTTCACATCCATGAGGAAGAAGCGTTCAGTGAGATGAGGGTATTAGCCCAATAAAAAGAATGTTGTTTATCTATCTAAGCTTAATGAACTTCCTACTGCCAAGCCATTAACAAAATGTAAACATATCAATCCAGCGTAAAACAGTAGGAGCAGTGTACGTCAGCGATATAGAAACTACAGCTCAATGACAGTGTGAAATTGTTTCTATATAACAGTTTACACGTATTTATGTGATAACATTTCATGCAGATGCTAAATTGAGCTCCATGTTGATATTTCAAATTCGTAGTAATCGTAGTATTTTTTTATATCCAACAAACCACTTAGTCGATGCAAGCTTAGCACTGCGTGTCAAGGCCAGCAATTTAGCAGCGCTTCGTTTTTGCAATGCTCTCAGCGGTCCAAGCTCCATTGATCAGAATTCCAAATGAACTGATTTACTTTTGTTTAGGGTGATTCCTCACGTACCTCAAGCCTAACCGCCTGCATTTCCGTACTATCCTCAGACCGAATTGCTCATCAATACTGAAGGTGACGAAAAATCCTTTTTCAGGGAGCTTAGAAGAAGCTGATAACAGGCTAATGGTATGGTACATCTGAGGGGTATCGAACCCATCTGCTTTGGAATCATTACAACATCAGCAGCCTTCCATATCGCTGAGAAGTGCTTGGTCCTTAGCATTGCGTTGGTTATTTCCATAGCCAAAGTTTTCTGCGCCAGCTGCTTCATTGCTTTTATTTCATGATCCTTAGGGGATTTACGCAAAATGAGGTATTTAATACGACCTTAAAGCTCTGCTGGCGTGCAATGCAGGATCTCAGCAGATTCTGCTGATGTGCTAGGCAGACCTTCAGTTTAAGAAGCTTCCGAAGAAGAATCTTCCAAAAAAAAAACCACTCCCGCTGCTACCACCGACGCCGTTTGGCCTAAAATATCTCCTGACAGATAGTACGATGTGTCGCTCCTCTTCGAGGTCGTTAGCATCAACAAAAACCTTTTTTCTTCTGTCCTATGGTATGCTCCCAGAACCATGGATATGCGGGAGTTGTTCTGGATTTACCTGTCTGAGCAACTTCGCCACTTTCCAAGGAAGAATACTTGATTCAAGCATGTCTGTCACTTTACCGATCGATTCAAAAACCTGTAGCTGATATGGTACCAATAACAAAATCAATTACTTGCTAAATATTTGTATGTCAAACGACTTTACCTTGGAAAGGTAGTCGTAGGATCTTTAATATGCCTGGTTGAGCGAGTGCTAGCGTTCTTTTTACGCCTGGTCTAGTGTATGTCGGTAGCAGGAAAAACGGTTAATGCAAAAGGAAACAAATGAGATAGAAAAAGATGACTAGCAGGCACGTAGGAAACGTATTGGTGTTTTGTTTTATGTTACGCCTTCTCGATTGTCTCTCTGAAGAACCATTAATTTACAACTACCAGCAATGGAACAACGAATCCTGTCTCAACGGTACGTGATTCCGAGGCTGAAGGATGTGAATATAGGCAAGAAGACAAAGACGCCACTGACTATCCTAAAAAAAACTTTCAAGGGTGAGGTCATCTCAAACGTTTAGAAGTTATACTAATCGTCACTCATAAAAATGACAAAATGTTAATGTTACGAAATGTAACCACTGCTCTCTGCTACCTAAACGGTTAAAGGTGACTGAATTCGTTTCACTTGGCCGTTTAAGAAAACATTATTTAGGGATGCATACAAACCTTCCGCAACCAACTGAACACCCGCGTAAACAGGTGTATTCGTTACGGAATATCGGTGAGGACAGATGTGCCTCTTTTTGTGACGTTTTCAATTGTCATTAGCGCTTTCCCGAAATGTATTCGAAGTATCGCAACAGAAAACATAAAATATAAAGCTTACTCCGAGATCATGTGAGGCCAGCATTACAACTTTAAATTATTGGAACCCAAATCAAGGCCAAACTGTTTTGCCTTATTTGTGCCTTTGAAATGTCAAAGTACTATTTCTCGCATGGATCCATGAACAATACAGATGCAGCATCATCGGTCGAAGGTCGCATAATAGTCAACCAGCGTGTTGCAACAACGGTTATTGGTGGATATTTGAGTTCTCGAAATCGCTTATGGATTGAGCAAGGACAATATCTGGTATATCTAAAACAACAGGTATACTTTATCTGAAGTCACTTGAAACACTGTGAAATACCGGGTGCGTTTTATATATCTATATTTAACACGCTCTGTTGCTGCAAAAATCGCCAAATTTCGCAGCAAATATCCCCCGTATAAGATCAAAGGCAGTTTCACCGGTCCACGTGGAGTAAAGCACGCCTATGCGTGGACATAGCCAATGAGAAAGCGTGTATTTCAGAGCTCCGAAAAAGTGCAGGTGGCTACTGAAAATTGAAACAGTTTAGCCAGTGCCGTGTAGCGGTGAATAAACGTGTTTTCTTTAGTCTGTCCGTGTTTTTTCATAGATTTTATTAGTTTGTGTGTTTTTGACTTTTGAATACTCAGTTTACTTGTTGATTTAATTGTTGTGTTGATTGTTCTTGTGTGTCCTAAACATTGCTCTTTGGAGACCTTGGGAAAATGCTCCAAGCCACGAGGAGATGGTTGATGAACCTGTGCAGGCAGAATTCTTTCATAAAGATTTAGAGGAACAGACCCAAAGAGTAATCCTAAATATGTATGATTGTCTGAAAAACGAAAATCCAGATTCCTCGCAAAAACAAATTTTAAACAGAATTTGTATCCTGACAAAAATCAGTCGGTCTACCATTTATCGGGTTATAAAAAGGGGCGATGTAGTCAACCATTCCTTCCACAGAAAGCGCATAGGGCAAAAATTAAAAAGAATAGACGTGGGTTTTCAGGAAGATATTCATCGTATAATATACGGATTTTATAAAAAAAATTTGGTGCCCACGTTGGAAATGATACGGGATAAATTAAAAGATTATCCTGAAAATTTTATAATTACAGATGCTTAGACTCACTGCACTATATCGTAAAACTGTGTGGTTTTCAATACAAAAAATTAGATAAAAGAATGGTGATTATGGAGTCGTCTCGAATAGTTGAATTGCGCCAAGAATTTTTGCACAAAGTTAAAATCTATAGAGAGCAGGAAAGAAATCTGATTTACCTGGATGAAACGTGGTATGATACCCATGATGTTGTGCAGTACGGCTGGGTTGACGACAGCAACAAGTGCATTTTAAATGCACCATGCAACCGTGGAAAACGAATCATTTATGGATTTATACCTAATGCCTTGCTGTTATCTGCCAAAAATATCAAAGAAACATGTGCCGACTATCATGAGGACATGACCTCCGACTTATTTGAAAAGTGGATAGAGCAGCAGTTAATACCAAACATTTCCCCAAATTCAGTGATTATTATGGACAATGCGCCATACCATTCCCGACAGGAAAACAAAATTCCGAATACAGGCACAAAAAAAACAAGACATTATTGATTTTATGAAGGATAAGGGAATGGAAATACCACAAAAATCAACCAAAGCCATATTATTGGATCTTATTAAAAGACAAAAATTTGAAAAAGTGTATGTTGTTGACAATCTGCTTCAGCAAAATGGCCATGAAGTATTACGTCTACCTCCCTATTACTGCATTTTTAACCCGATTGAGTTGGTCTGGGCTGCTTTAAAAAAAAAGTAAGAAAACATAATCAGACCCCTCAATTAAGTGAATCGCTATTGGCCACAATAAGAGATGCAGTATCTCATATTGCTGCCACAGACCTATGGAAGCAGTGTTCTAGGCATATTATTGAAAAAGAAAATGAATATTGTGTTTTGCCTCCTGTAAATCCCGTTGTAATTCCTCTACAAGATGACTCTAGCGACAGCTCCGAAGGCGAGGATGATATATAAATACCTATAATGTCTTTATATACCTTTTTATATACCTACCTGCTATGTAAATATTTGCCTATGTCAAACTGTGGAATTCTGTAATTTTTCCATTTCTTAACTTTCAGTCAACATAAATTAAACTCCCAATATAAGTATTTTTTATCCCAAATCAAAAAATAAGAAGATAGTAAAATCCATTTATTGTGATATAAAAATATTATTATTATCGTTCTAAATAAATGACCGCACGCCAATGATACGTCATGAAATTACAAAGGACGCGCCGACCAAAGGTTTTTATGCTATTTCAAGTGACTTCAGATAAAGTATACACTCATGCTCACATGATGACTTGGAGGGTACCGGATGTCTTTTTTTAATTGCGAAGATGTTTTCCGCAAGTAGTGCCAAAAAAATAAAAACGTTTTTGGGAAAATTCGGTTTTTTTATCTATCTCCTGAAATTCTCTGGATTATGGAAGTTTTATTTTCTTAGTTTCTTGAATGCCTAACTTTACTCCTATTAAGCATGCTTCGTATCTGTTACCGTTTATGAGATCACAATGGAGAGAGTCGAATTTGAAACACCACATTATGGTTGTTTCATTTAACGGCCAGAAAGGACATGGAAAATTACACTGATCAACAGCCAAAAAATATCCTAAATAAAATCAACAAAACATTACTATTTTTAATGTGCTAAAACCGGAATGAAACTTATTTTTTCAATATTAGTCCAAGTTTTAGAGATACGGTAATTATATGTGTTCCTGCTGTGACAGTGTTAATATAGTGTAATTCACAAGAATGCACGTGCTACATTTTTATATTCGGCAAGGAAAGATGATGTAATCGGCATGATTGTGTTACGTTATACATACGTGTACATTATATTGGTTTATATTAGCCATTTTTTCTTCAGTTGGCTGACAGCGTTCATGCAAGATGTCTTGAAAGTGTGTAAACAATCCAGATCAGTTTTGTTACGTGTGTGGTGATATGACTTTTGCGTCTCAGAGACGGTCTATTACTCTACTAATAACAAAGGCATATCAGCTTTATTTCGGTTGTAAACTAGGTGATCAAGACAAACAGTGGGCACCCCACATCTGCTGTAATACATGTGCTTCAAGTCTGAGGAGCTGGTTAAATGGCAAAAAACGGTCTATGCGCTTTGCTGTCCCAATGGTTTGGAGAGAGCCTACAAATTATATTAATGATTGTTACTTTTGCATGGTACCTTGTGTTGGACAAGCCACAGGTATGTCCAAGAAAAAAAAATCAGTTATTAACTACCCAAACATACCATCTGCGATGAGACCTGTGCCTCACAGTGACGAAAATCCTATTCCAAAACCCCCAGAATCCTACACTTGCGAATCAGAAAACGAATCAGATCATGGCGATCGAGTGATTCGTCAGGAAGAAGATATGCCATCAACGTCAAAAGATCCTAATTTTATACCGAGCACGTCATGCCACCAACCGCATAAAATAACACAGTCAGAATTAAATGATCTTGTAAGAGATTTAGAACTTCCAAAATGTAAGGCAGAGTTACTTGGATCAAGACTGCAGCAGTGGAACTTGTTAGAAGACGATGTTTCGGTATGTGTTTTTCGTAAACGCCACAAAGACTTAGAACCATTTTTCAATATGGAGAATAACTTGGTTTTTTGCAGTAACATTAACGGCTTACTGGCGGCTTTAAATATAAACTATAACCCAGAAGAATGGAGATTGTTTACAGTCAGTTCAACATTGAGTTTAAAGGCAGTGTTATTTTATTGCATATTGGAAATATTTTACCATCTCTTCCTGTAGGGTATGCAGTTCACATGAAAGAATCTTATGACAATATGAAATACCTATTGACATGCATAAAATATGATGAGCACCAATGGCATATTTGTAGCGATTTGAAAGTTGTTGCACTTTTACTTGAGCTGCAGCTAGGCTACACAAAGTTTTGCTGTTTTTTGTGTGAATGGGACAGTCGGGCAAAGGCACTTCATTACACCAGACAAAACTGGCCTGTTCGTCAATTCCTAGAGCCAGGTCAAAAAAATGTACAGCATATGCCATTAGTAGATTCGAAAAAAAATTTATTGCCACCACTGCATATCAAGTTGGGCCTAATGAAAAACTTTGTCAAGGCATTAGATAGAGATGGGTCAGCTTTTCAATACCTGCGTCAGAAATTTCCAAGACTAAGTGAAGCAAAGGTTAAAGAAGGTATTTTTGTTGGGCCACAGATTCGAAATATTTTGAAAGATACACAGTTTGAAAACACTTTAACAGGTATTGAAAAAACTGCTTGGAATGATTTCCGTCTGGTGGTCACTAATTTCTTGGGAAATAGAAAAGCTGACAACTATAAAACCCTTGTCAAAAATATGCTGTCATCGTATCAAAAGATGGGCTGTAATATGTCTCTTAAGATACATTTCCTACACTCACACCTGGACTTTTTTCCTGACAATTGCGGAGCCGTAAGTGATGAGCACGGCGAACGTTTTCATCAGGATATTTCAACATTGGAAAAAAAGGTACCAGGGAAAGTGGAATCCTTCCATGCTTGCAGACTACTGTTGGACTCTTGGTAGAGATGCTCCAGAAACGATTCTAAAAGAACAGCAAACAGACAGCGCATATAGTGATTCTTATAAGTATATGAATCTTGTTACTTTTTTTAACATATCCTTAAAAATAAAAAGTTTTTTTTTTCTAAACTGCAACTAATTTTTTTATTTCATTGTCATTTTTGGATTCAGCGCCCCAAAATTAACAAAGAAGTGCACTTTTCCCACAAGATACAATTAAAAAACTAAAATTTGTTGTCCAGTGTTATCAGCATGAAAACGATATGATAAATTTTAGAAGATATATTAGGGAGAAACTGGTTTCCTACTAATAGTAGTAGAAGAAATTTACGTCACGTCCGGGGTGAAGAAAGGAAGAAATGCTAATTAACAGAAAGGTGGCTTGAATAAAAATAATGACTGTCAACATAAAACATATCCATTAGATATTAATTTATGTCAGTATATGTATCTAACGATCTTAAGCAGGAAGTAATAAGGCAAGAAGCGCACCACTTGGTATGCGCAAGTTCTAGGAATCCCCATATTGCATGTTCAATTAGGAATAATGCTAATCATGAATACTAATTCTACATGACTAACTAAACGCAATTTCGGTCTATTCGGTATAGCAGAGGGCTTTATAGGGTAACACCTGGGATCTTCTAACTTAGATACAATCTTGGAATATAAGCTACCCCATTCATTCGGACGTTCATTAAGATTCAATATGGCGGTCTCATTAAGACCCTTGCTTAGTGCGTCTGAAAGATCTTTCCTATGAATCGATGTGGATTTGGCGGTGTCTGTAAGCATCACGCTTGTTTTCGTTTAGGTCTGCCACTTGTCACAACTGCTGGATTAGAGAAATATTGCTTCGTTGTGTACCCATCAATACTTGAAGCACTGACCTATGCATTCGGCTTTTAGATCACATACCAGGGCTGTCCCAAAAATTATTGAACTTCATCTTATGATTTTTTGTCCTTGCTAGCTACTTTGGGATTGTCCTTCAATGCCAGTGACGAATGTGTTTTAATGTAATTCATGTTATTGAAACGATTTCAATTCAGGAAAAAAGAAAAAATCGCAAGGAGCTTAATCTGTAGGGTACAGAGGATGTGTGAGCTGGTGAGATGAAGCAATCATAAGTGGTCACAGCTATCGTCTATTTTTGCGTAGTACTAACGTTGACTGTTTGACCATGATGCAAAGATTCGAAATGCACAACTTCATTAAAGGGAAAAAAACACGTTTATCATCCTCTTTCAACCCACTGTGATGACTAAGCTCTTGGATGTCATATCCATAAGCCCAACCCTCGTCTTCTGCTCGATTTCTTTCGTCAGATTAGTTATTAAACGAAGAACAAATTTTTTTGCAATTTGATGCATGTTCAATTTCTTGGTCAGCAGGCTAGGGCATGATCCTACTGAGATCCGAAACATCATTTGCAAGATATACAGGGTTTGTCCGGAAAGTAATAGGACTCATTTTCTGGATTCGGTAGAGGGCGTTCCTAGCTAACGAATGAGCGGCTGGTCAGTTGTCTCCGAGTACTTGGAGAGTCAGGACAGGCATTTTCGCGCGACCTGTTTCTGTGAGTGGTGCAAGCCGAAAATGCAGCGTTCGTTAGAGCAGAGGTACGCGATTAAATTGTGAGTGAAACTCGGTAAATCTGCGACAGAGACGTTTGATATGATCAAGCAGGCTTACCCAGTTGCTTTAGCAAGAAGTGGTGTGTTTCGGTGGCACCAGGCCTTTTTGGAGGGCCGGGAAGAGGTCGCTGATGAAGACCGTGCTGGAAGACCTTCAACTTCGACAAACACCGATAATGTGACTCGGCTCACACCGCCTTTCTTGTGAACAGCTACCTGGCCAAGGCCGGCATCCCAATGCTTCCGCAGCCGCCCTACAGCCCAGATGTGGCCCCCCGGACTTTTTTTTGTTTCCTCGCCTCAAAAGGCCAATGAAAGGCAAGCATGATTCCTTCGGGAGCAGCGGTGGCCGCAGTAGTCGACTCTTCGGTCTCCTGATCAGTCGCCGTGCGCTGTGCGGGTTCGAGTCCCGTGCCAGGAGAAATTTTTCTCTTGTCTATGGATGTTGTGATTGTCCGTAGGTGGTAGACGGTCTCTGACTGTCGAACGTGGAGGTACCACCCGGCGGATCTCGTAGGCGGAGCCAGAATGTGTGCATGTTGCATGCACACGTGTTCCCTCGCCAGAGTCCGTGTGGCGATCCCCTTTCCCCTGTATCCCCCTATAGCCTCACGGTACCCAATGGGTGTTTAGGCCTTAGGCCTTCGTGGTAGTTGGAGTATAAAAAAAAATGTTGAGACGACAGAGGGGATCCAAGCAGCATGCGGCTCTCAAGGCTATTCCGGAGAATGCCTTATGTGACGCCTTCAATGCTTAGAAATTGCGCTGGCAGCGCTGCATCGACGCAGAAGGAGCCTATTTTGAAAGTTTTTAAAGAATTGTAACGATTGGCTCAATAAATTTTTTTAAATCGACTCAGTCCTATTACTTTGCGGACAAACCCTGTAGGACTGCCAGTTGAAGATTTGCATGTACAAGATCACATATTTTCCGAATGTGAGTGTGCTCAGTTGGGGTCGGAGGTCTTCCTTTGGAATCAGGAATCAATGTATACGACTTAGACTATCAGCACCATAGGTTTCTTTTAGATGCTCAAAATAGTTTTTCTTAGTTTTTTACACTGAAGCAGCCGCGCAGGCAGAAACCTAAATACCAAGCGGCCACGGCTGCTGTGAAAAGCTTAAAAGAAACTTTGTCAATCCGATTCTTAAACTGCTTAAGATTAATATAGAACTGGGAAGAACCTCCTCATGTAAATTGTTGTACAATCTCGATACCATAGGGACAAAGCAGCGGTCTTATTGACCAGCTCTGGATGTACGAAGTTTTCTGGGAAAGTGTCGGACTGGTAAGATATCTGGAAGAGACTCGAAAGAACTGGACCAAGCTCCGCTGCACATCTCTTAAGTTCAACGGCAGGTATCAAGTCCGGGGGGGCTACGTTAGCAGCAAAGACTCGGCAAGCATATCCGCCTTAGCCTTTGAGTCGGTTACAATCGTTCCACCCTGTCACTTAAGTGGCGGAAGGCTACCCTGTTCTTTTTAGCCTGCTTGGTCAGCGTCCAGAAAGCCCGACTTCCTTTGCTTTGCCTAATTTTTACATAGTGCTGGTCTTCACTTTCAGGCTTCTCGCAACCTCACATCCTGTACTACCTACCATGCACCCAAAAAACAATAACGGAAAGAAGTGAGATAACAACAATCCGTAAAGAGCAGATTACACAGGAAATTATGACTCCCTTGCCACACAATTTGAAAAGGTTTGCTATTTTTTGATCAGTCCTCGTAGGAACTAATTCCTCGAAAATTTTGAATTTCAAAACACTTTTCAGTGGCGCTCCCAAAATATTTCTGTATGATTGATCACCCTCCTTAGATTTTTCACAGTGGGCGGCGAAGTAAAACTCGCCGTAATTAGGAAAAAACAACGTTGAGCATCAGAGCGATTGTGCCACGCCTGGCGGATTTCAATTGTAAGCGCTCCCCCACTTCTGATAGTGAAAGGCGCGTATATTGCCGTCAGGACGTCCCGAAAGGCAAGACAATGCCTGCCGACCTTCATTTATCACCCAACGGGACTCCCGCTTCTTCCCTCAAGGATCGAAGTTGGCCGGATTGAACTCCGGATACTTGTCATCGGTCTTCTACTGTTCAACTGAAAAAGCGACGCTACCTTTGACGACGATGGGCTTTTGTTCACTCTGTTTTCTGCTCTCCTAAAGGACCAGTTACATTTTATTTTTTTCACTACTGAAGTAGACAGATAAAAATTGTCTTTTGTGTTCAAGTTCATTGATCCTATCCGATATAATATAGTGGCATCACCTCATATGTTGCTTCAAACAGTGGCGTATATAGAACTTGAGGGAGAACATGGGGGTGATGTGGCGTGATTTTGAGGTTTTTGAAGTCGTAAATGGCCAACATAATGTAAAAAAGACATTTAATTAGCCCATTAGACAACGTTTTAAGGATGAACGTAACAGTTTAGCTTTAATTTCACGAGATTTTTTTGAATTTTGGCAGTGGCGGACGATAAAAAATATTGAAAGGGATGTAATTTTACCTCTACCGCCAATTATGTTTTTCGTGGTTTTCTTTACATAGTTTTGATACTAGGAAAACAATACAATCTTTATATATCTCTCTAGACCTCACGAATGATTTACTCCTTAAAAAGCTTAGCAAGGGCGTGCTTTTCCTAAAAAAATATGTAACATTTTACTTTTGCAGCGGGAAAAACGTATTGGAGAAAACTGAAATAAATATGCCGTCCCACTAGGAAAATTACCAAAGACAGGTTTTTAAGTTTTTAAGAGGCAAAGTACCGTTTCTCTCCATAGAGATTGTGACCCACCACATAATATTAATTCGTATAACTCTCAAGGCGATACAAGTTACTATTTGAAGCTATAGAATGTATGAGGCTACAATCTACGACTACCAGAAAATAATACACAACATTTGTTACACATTACAGTGCGAAAAAAAGCCCGTGACTTAGGACCTAGAACCCCACATTTGGAGCCCTAACATACTTCGTTACCATTAAAACCTTAAAACCAATTGACCCTTCAGTTCCAAGGTTTTTCAATTTTCAAATTTGGATTAGGTGAATCACCTACTGCTTTGCGAATGCTGAGTTGAATGAGTAACCTACTGATCAGACGTTTTCACGAAAATTTTAGACTCCCCTCTTACGAAAGCAGTAGGTCTGTCAGGATGAAGTATTAAGTACATTTTCACAAAATACAATCAACTCGATTGCAGACTCAAAAAATGAAGATTTGAGCTGCAGCCTGTGAAATAGGAATATCAAGATGTTATCCTTAAAATCCGCCAGGTTTTAATAGGATTTACTATTCGTAGTGTCACACTAGTAAGACGAATCCAACAACACGTCATATGTCTAAATCCGTCGAGCTGTTTTGCCTGTAGACCGTGAAATAGAATGTTTTCTACAGGGTGTTTCAGTTTATTGTTGCATAACTTTAAGATTCGATAGAACTTTTAAAATTAATGCAATAAAGTCTATATAAACATGGGTCGAAAACTGCGTGGCTTCCGAAATACAGGGTGTTTAAATTTACTTTCTAAAATAGTTTTTTTTTAAATATTTCGAACAATATTTGATGTATAACAGTGAAAATTGGTAAACAAGGGTTTTATGGTACGACAAAACGAACCATGGTTTAGTTTTACTGTAGCCGCTAGAGGGCGCTCTCTACTGTACCTGTAGTGTATTAAAATGACCGAAATTTTCTTCCTAGTGCAATTTTTTGCTTTTTGAATAAAAAAACTGATTCTCCGCACTTTTCTGCATAAAAAAGATCTCCTGTGAGTTTTCGTTATAGTTAGCCGTTTTGGAGATATTTAGATTTTTAAGGTTCGATGCATTTTTAATTATTTTTGGGAAAATAATATTTTTTTTTTACATTTTCGATTTAGGCATTACAAGTAATTAAGATGATCGTTTAGATTGTGTTTTTAAACACAGCAATAATTCCTAACTCCAAATAAACACAAAAAAACAGAATTTTAATTTGTATAATTTTCCAATATTATTTTTAACAAATTAAATTAATTATTTACAACTAAAATGGTATTGGATAGTTAGGACAAACATACAAAATCTAAAGTAGTTGCTCGAAATGTAAACCCAATTGTTCAATACACAATTCACATCTACGAATGATCGAACGTGGTATAGCATTATTCAAATAAGGCCTTATTTCATCACATGCATTCCTGATTCAGTCTATTAGCATATCTCTTGTGGTTACGGGAGTCTGGTACACTTTTTCTTTTAGAAATCCCCACACAAAGAAATCTAATGGATTTAGGTCAGGGGATCGTGGAGGCCAGGCGATTGGTCCTCCACGGCCGATCCATCTTTCTGGATAATTTTCGTCCAGCCAGTTTCTAACTATTCTCGAATAATGAGCTGGACAACCATCAAACTGGAACCAGGCCAATCTTCTTAAATCTAACATAATATCATCCCACATATTTGCATGTTCAGCCTTTAAAAATTCCAAGAAGGTCGCAGCATTTAACCTTGCAGGCAAAAGGTAGGGTCCAAATAGTCGATTACGGTAGATACCAATCCACACGTTCACACTAAATTCATGCTGAAAATTTCTTTCCCGAACTGCATGCAGATTTTCATGCGACCAAATATGTTGATTGTGAAACTTTACCACTCCACCTCTAGTGAAGCATGACTCATCGGCCCATAAAGTATTACTTAAAAACTCACTATTATTATCAGTTCTATCAAGAATCCACCGACAAAATGTGATTCTTCGTTCTCCGTCCCCGGGCTGTAGTCCTTGCACAGGTTGCAAATGGCAAGGACGTCTATGGTCATTTCTAAGAACACGGTGAACATGGCTTGCTGAAATTCCCAAGGCACCAGAAACTCTCCTAACACTTGTGGTCGGATCTCTATCAAACTCACGCAGAATCATACGGGTAAATCTGCGCTGACGAATATTTATGTTTTGATCGCTTTGGAGATTTCCAAAACCATTTTCAATTATTTGGCGATGCACTCTTACAAATACTGAGCGAGTCGGATGTCGTCTGTTTGGAAATCTTCGTGCGTATTCTCTGGCTGCTTCTGCTGCGTTTCCATTTACAAAGCCATACACAAAATGAATATCCGTTTACTCTTGATTGGAGAATAAAAATGGCATTTTTATAAAACTTACAAAAAAAAAACAGGTAAAAGAAACTAAATTTCGTGCATTCACAATTGGAAAAAAACGTTTCAGGTTTCAACAGACAACAAAACTAACTGTCAACTAATTGACGTTTAACCTTATTCTGCTTTCGATTTCAAAAATATTTGCAGGCACAGCCTACTTCTAAAAATTATCGAGATACTGACTTTTTAACGTTATTTTATCATAAATAATTAAAAATGCATCGAACCTTAAAAATCGAAATATCTCAAAAACGGCTAACTATAACGAAAATTCACAAGAGAGCTTTTTTATGTTGAAAAGTGCGAAGAATCAGTTTTTTTATTCAAAAAGCAAAAGATTGCACCAAGAAAAAATTTTCGGTCATTTTAATACACTACTGGTACAGTAGAGAGCGCCCTCTAGCGGCTGCAGTAAAACTATGGTTCGTTTTGTCGTACCAAAAAACCCTTGTTTACCAATTTTCACTGTTATACATTAAATATTGTTCGAAATATTTAAAAAAAAAACTATTTTAGAAAGTAAATTTAAACACCCTGTATTTCGGAAGCCACGCAGTTTTCGACCCATGTTTATATAGACTTTATTGCATTAATTTTAAAAGTTCTATCGAATCTTAAAGTTATGCAATAATAAACTGAAACACCCTGTATCCATACAAACCCATGGGCAAAAAACATAACTCCCCTCCTAAGACAGTCGGATAAAAATTGGTAAATTCTTCTATAACATTCGGAGGCTGGAGGGTCACCACCCGCTACAACCTTTACCCCATACATTCGCCACTGCCGTTCAAATAAGTTTTGCGAATAGTACTTATTTTTCCAAAGAAACATCGTTGACTTGCCTATTATTGCACGATGTGATTGTTCCGTGTTTGAATAGAAAAATCGAGGATATACACCAAATAGTATCGTATATGTTCACGTTCCGTTTACAACAAAATAACCTTTGGAAATGTCAATAGGTTCCGTGAACGGTCAAAGAGAAATCCATGTCGCGGAATTCTAGTCCGGAATCGAACAATCCCCAGACGCTGCGGGTATGCCTTGTAAAATCCTCAGTGAGACTCCAACTTCTTTAACATGTACAAGTTTGACATCGTGATGTTCGCATGGTCACTATGTAGGGTGAGTCAGAAATAAGTACATTAACAGAACACACAGAGCAGAAGCGTTTTCATTTGCGTAATATTTCTCAAAAAGGCATGATTCAGAGTATCATTTAATAAGTTTTGTGAATTATGACGTGATTATGTCAGTAAAAAGCCTCTTCTAATAGTATTCCACTTTTTCGGTACCTGACTTAACGTTAAGATTGTGGACCAAACAGGAGTCTTGAATTATCATGGATATACTTTCTTTTACACTGCGAAGGTAGCCTATTTTCTGTTTGAACCTGGTCATAAATTCCTTTCCGAAACCTTCAGCCATTTGCTCGGATTAACGGCTAGTATTGTGCTAAAAATTGATATTGTGAATGAAAGAAGATTTTCTACCAGTTTCGAGAACAGAACCATCAATTTGGATCAAAAGAATTGCGGCCTCCAGCATAATCACCAAATCAAGTACCGCTGAAGAGAATATCCATCGTCGAAACCTAGGAAAAAGGGGCATGTTTGAGGAATGTTAAGAAATTCTTTCTTATGTAGACTGCAAGGACCGACCAATAGAATCGTTACCTAGTGAAGAAGCGACATAGAAAATCAAAGTCGAATACTTGCTTAAGCATTCTCCTGCTGGTGCCTCTACCCTATAACCCACATTTATTACCATATGAGTACATTCCCTCTATGTTTAAGTGCCCCTGTTTTATTCCATATTCGCTTTGTTATTTTATGCGTTATTTGTTTCTAATAAGCAAAGTCTTAACACTCAGAACATCATGTATTTCGCTGTGTTTCTCGTCAAATTATCCTAGTCTCTAAGACGCTGGTGTTAAAACCACTAGAACTTTGAAAACCTCTTCTAGTAGCGGTACCTAGAAACAGAACAGCAGTCATATTGGCCAGTTCTCAATATGCAACGTGATTCAAAAACACATAGCAATATTTCTAGGGTAGAAAGTACACTCAAAGATAACAAAAACGTTCCTATAAACATTCATCCTAAGATGTTTCGCAAGGTGTTGTGAATATATTCGCCACTGATGAGACTAGAGGAGGACAAAACATGTATATTGTTCCTAGTATACTAAATACAATTTTCAATATCAAAACTTTACTCACTTCAGCCTATTTCAAAGAAAATCGGATTGGAGTTTTTTATACGGAATTTCCCACAAGTATATACCAATGCTTCTTCAAAGGGAGTAGTAGTCTAACAAACATTTCTCAAAACAGGCGACTCATGTAAAATTGATTACCATTGTTGTTTCAAAAAAATCAGTCACAAAGGAAATTTTCTTTTTACTTCTGTTGCGGTCAAAATTTCCTATAACAGTTTTCTATGAATTGGCTCCCATGTCAGTACCTACTACTACTACAGCACATACTTCCACTTTTTTCTGTATCACGCTGTATAACGCTCTACTCCGTAGGAAGGAGAGGCAAAACGCAGGTGAAACTATGTGGAACTTAAAATGCGACAACAAAATCGGTTAGCATACTCGTATCAGTATACAGATTGATCTCCCTTCAACTAGATGTACTGTATAGTCAGGGCTCCTGGTCCACATACATTAAAGCAGTATTCCAAGTCGAGTCTTATGTAGGCACAAGGCTTTCCACAGAGTGACCGAATTAGGCGATGAAAAGTTAAAACTTTAGGTACTTATTACGATAGCGTACTCCGTTCCCGGACAGATAACAATCAAACTACCCCGCAAAGTGCAACCACATCTCAGTTTTGTGACAGCTTTATGACATGTAAGTGCTTAGTCGCGGTTATAAATATCGTAGCGGCGGATTCGCGATCAAATTTCCCGTTCGACATTCAGAACACGTTTCCGTTATCGAGTTTAAGCGCACACCGTAAATCTGGAATAGTTATTTTCAATTGAAATTATAGTTAATATCCCCTTTTATAGCTTCGAAGAATTTTAACATCGCCGGCTGAAGAACCGCGATAATATCTGATGTAATCGTTTTTGCAGGCACACCAGACATAGTTGGAGCGTGGATAGAGCTATTCGGTTGGTGAATCAGATCGTCTGCAGAGCATGAAAAATAGCAGTGATCTTAGGAAGCTGATAGTTACAAGGCATGTAATGTTTTAGGGAGTAGTTCAACTTTGTTTTGAGGTTTGACAGTCTTATTTTTTTACTCTTTCACCATGCGGATTTTCTTTGTTTCTAAGTACTTATTTCTCACCAATGAATAGTCATATTCAGACTGTCAATCAAAAATATTCAGACGTTACAAAATCGGGTGTGAGTCCTGAATCAATGTGTTTTACTTCCTATGCTAATTGGCGATAAACTGTAGTACCTAATTGGGAAACATTTCGAAATCGAGATATTATGTTGGTTTACGTCACGAAAAAGCATGTACACAAGAAATAGTGCTATTGGTTCAACAGTATTCATCTTGGATTTAGGACCATGGCCTTGATATGCTTCTAAGGTTTATAAAATTGACCCACAGGCATCGGAGCGAAAAGACTTGATATCAAGGTAAGTCTTCAAACTTTGTGTCATGACCAGTTTGGTGCGTAGTGAAAATTTTTCAGAGGAAGTCCACAGACTCGATACTTCAAGGCGTAACCTAAGATATATTCTCATGGGGTTCAAAGAAATTAAAATCAGGTATATCATGATGATACAATTTTGGTGTATATTTAAATTTTCGATGTATGACACAATTCACGTTCCTCATCTTATTAGTAAACTCTTTTACGAAACCCTTTATTTCCAAATTGATTCCATTTTTTAACATGTCTAGAGGTATTCCAATGATTATCCTGTGGCAAAAGTAAAAAATCCAGACGGATAAGCTATGTAAATGCTTTTGTCGGTACATACAATCAATCAGTACCTATAAAGTGACAGCTATATTGGAATAATGGGGTGTACTAAAATCCGTTTAACCTCTGTCGATTCTATTTTTATCCACCCCATCCCCTCAAAAGGTTCCGCCTGACTATCATTAATAAAGGTAAGACCATGGCCCCCAGGCCTCTCGAAATTCGAAAGTGCTGATATTATACCTTTCTTTTGTCGACTCCACAAAATTCGTGTTTGATGACCAGCGTTAAGTGGGTTGTTTTGTTCAACCCCCTTTTATTCACCCTTGTTACACAGAAATCATGTTCGGGGTTTGCGTCAAACAGAGAATGAAGAAGGTGCCTTTTGCTATTGGCGGAAAATTTTGTATGCTGGTCCCCCATGACAAAGTCTCTGAAAATTGATCACGTGTAGTTCTCAATCAATCTACTTATTAGTTCGCATATTTTGCGCGATGCAGTTTCTCAAAACTGGTGTAGTAAAAGGATGTCCCTAAAAACTGTTTTAGACTACACGATTTCTTGTACAAGATTTGGTTCCATTTCATGAACAAGATCTTGAATGAAAAGTTGTTTGCTAACGTTAAAATGCTGTTTTACATTCAAACAATTTATCGTTCAAGAAATAACTTAGGATTCTGCGCAGATCTTGAACAAGGAATTGAACTAAATCTTTTACAAGAAATTGTGTAGTCTAAATCAGTCTTAAGTTAAAGAAATACATAGACCTCATTGAAACCGATCTGCAAACAAAAATTTGCCCTTCTCCCTGCATCACCAGGTACATCAATTCTAGCACCGTCAATACATCTAAAAATAACACGAACAGATCCCATTAAGATGGGACGATACAGGGTGGTCAAGATATAAACTCAAAATCGACTCAAAATGTTGTACATATGATAATGCAAACAGCACAACAAATAAACAAAAAGATGTGTATGGCTTAAACATCACCAGTGGTGTAGAAGTTGGGAATTTCCTCATATGTTCTAAGTAAATGGCTTTTTTGAAACATCCATTGCATTTTTATATGTATATTAAGTGTGGTGTCCCACAAGGAACTGTCTTAGGTCCGCTGTTATTCAATATATATTTAAATGATATTTTCCAAATTAATTGTGTTGGCAAAATAACTAGTTTTGCAGATGATACTGCAATATTATATGAAGGCACTGACTAGTCTGATCTGAAAAATGTAATTGAAAATGATTTTATCAAAATCATTCGGTGGTTTAGCAGTAGAAAATTAAGCATTAACTACTCTAAAACACATTTTTTACCATTTGGATGTTATGCTAGACATCTGCCAAATTACACAAATTTCTCCTTCAATATTAATGATCAAAAAATGCAAATTAATAGAGTGCCCAACATAAAATACCTTGGAGTGGTCTTGGATCCTCACTTACGATGGGACATCCATGTCAATTATATTTTAAAGAAAGTTAGATTTGTATCCTACAAAATGAAATACCTTGGGAATATATTGACAGAAAAATATCTTCGAACATTATACCATGCACTGATTGAGCCTCATCTCACATATGGTATATTAGCATGGGGAGCTGCATGTTCCTCACATATCTATAATTTAGATGTTTTTCAAAAAAGTATTCTAAAAATGATATTTAAAAAACCGAAACTTTATCCCCCTGGAAAATTATACGCAGATGTTCGAATATATGATATAAGACAGCTTTATTTCTTACACAGTATCACTCACTACCATAAATTTGTAAACACCGACCAAAAAATTAAACAATCATTATACCAGGTACAAAATTCGTGGCACAGTAGTTCCTCAACCGCATAAATCTATAATGCAGCGATCATATCTCTATTTAGCGCCAAAATTTTATGAAATTATACCTAAAGACTTAAAAGATTTACGTTTCGGAAATTGTTTCAAAAGAAATTTAAAAAAGTGGCTACATTCTATATCTAGGACTGAAATTCATAAACTCATAAATACGAACATCAACTAAATACATAATCTACTGTAGCTAATTTTTGTCCTTTTTTGTCATTTGCATTCTACAGTTTCAACTTAAATGTATTGGTCCATGTACAGGCGATGCCTTCTATTGGGCCTGTTTTGATTTTATATTTATTTACTCATATTGTTTGTTATCTTTGTACATTGAGTGAATAAATATTATTATTATTATTATTATTTTTGAATAAAAGTTTTACATGTACTGTCACCTAGGGCAAAATCCGTATAAAAAGCGTAAGGCACATTTTGAAAAAATTGTAGAAGTGAGTTTGACATTTTAAAGTGTGTGAAGCATAATAATAAAGCCACCTATCATAACGATATGTTCGACTACCAATCCATAGCGTAGAAATTTACACCCTGTAACTATGTGTATCTGTTTGCGACTGGGTCAATCTACTTGACACTTTTTTATTTCCTCTGCAGACTAGATGAACTGCGTATGTGCGAATGAACATTTCACCACGTCTCTAGAAATACCATATAATGCCACAAGATATGAGGTTGTTCAGATCCATATCGCCGTCTCACCAGAAAATCTTCCGCCATTTTACTCTTCGATCGCCGCACAACGATTTTTAGAATAAAAACCGGATAATTGGTCTACTTTCCCGTTCGTTTTATTCTCTATTCGTGCAGTTAACAGCCGCTGTAAAATAATTCCTTTCTATATTTTTAACGAACCGTAATCGAATGCAAGAACAGCGATGTGTGAAAATCGAGAATACCCTTTGAGTTCATCTACTGCAAACTTCACTGCGCTTTTAATTGGCAGAACTCGCAAAAAGTTGTTCCTTGGCTGGCGGTCAATCATAATGTTTTGTAGGGATATTTTCACCAGTCTCTATCGATATAAAATAAACTACAATACAAATTCCTATGTCTGATTATTCATATTCCTTCAAGTTCTGTATTACAAAATACTCATCTAAGAGCATTTTAGGTTCAAATTTGCTTTTGTTTGGTCATATATTCATCGTAGGGATACTTATCATGTTTGCAGCCAAAATAATAATGTTTTTCGATAAAGTTATGGCTCACACATTTTGCAAGTGCCCTTCGCGTCATGTAAAAAAGCCTGTCAACTAGAAATTATTTATAAACTCAAATTGCTTATTAAAATCAATCTTCCGTGTACTTGCCATAGTCGAAAGTTATCTAGCAGCCTAGTCTTAAGCCCTATGTGCACTCATTTCGCAAGACTTTTTGCCTAACCACCAAAACAGTGAAGAGAGCTGAACTCCATTTAACTAAGTATAAATGAAGCATTTTCTAAACATTTTATGTCAGTTTGGCAACACAGCAAATGACGCGGATCCTTGGCGGAGTGTGGAGCCATAGGACGGTCCGCTCATAGATCGCTTTTTTGTAAGCCAGTAAACAGTTCAAATCGAAGGATGATTCGGTGGGACTCTACACACGATTGCTTCTCTAGGAAGAATAAGAGGTTTCAGTTTCAGTTGAAAAACTAGTTTCGGATGGACATTACCTACTGTGATACGGTGCAGTCAGCCATTTATGCTAAATGAGGTCATACTCAACGTCAATACACCAAAATTATTTCTCAACAGAGCCACTAAATCGGCTTACCTTGATCTCTTAGTACAAAAATTAAATTTTGAAGATCCTCCTCCAAAACCTATTACGCCTGTCTTGGAAAAGCTGAAATTAAATTCGTTCTTTCTACAAGCATCAAGTAGGCTGAGACGGATATAGCGAGGGAATTTTTCTGTTGTTTTCATGTCCTTACGCTCCTCCCAATTGTCTCTTTATTATTGAATTAAGCAATTAGATGATCCAATAAAAGAACCCCAACTCTCGCAATAAAATAATTACGCCACGAATTGGTTAATTAAAGTTTTAATCCAATCATTACGAATAACGTGAGCGTTTATATTGTTTGCTTGTTAACAGTTTTAATTGATAAAAGGAATTTCAAACGGAAATTGACGTTCCTTAAATCCCATACCCTATTTTTCTGATCCTACTAAATTAGCCCTACAGTACTGAAACAACAGGCTGGAATTTAACACAATAGCAGTACTAATAATGAAATTTAATGCCCACCACTTTCTAAAATATTATCGCTTCAATGAGAAATTAAATATTTTTCCTTTCTAGGCATCTCGAAAAATATAGGAGTTATTTCAAATACATGTGTCGATACAATGACAGACGCGGCAATTTACTATACAAACAGTGTGGGGTGTCAATATATAATAAAATAGCAGAACAAACATGAAGTAGGAATTGAGCTTTCCTCCTAGTGTACTTTTGGTAAGTACTGAATGATCACATGTTCTGTATTTCAGTAGCGCTCTACGTTGCCACCAATCTACTATATCCAAGTAGATGGCTTTTGCACAATATAAACAAACCTACGGTCCTCTAGATAGGAACATCCAGGACAATGATCTGAACACGCTCGAGAAGTACAACCTCGTTCGCAGTAAACAAGCATCAAATCGATAAATAAGTTATTGCTTTAGGGATGTGTCAATTTCGGTTTTTAAATAACGTAGAGCAACCTACACACCTTACAGCACCTGATTTGGATATTTGACGCATATCGCACCACAAAACCGTCGTACCTTTTCACTTAGGATGCAGGGCCGGACTGTGTAATTCAGATTCAGGTTTTTCCAGAACTTAATATCTTGGTGATCTTAAGGCATTGGTGTATCTGTTACTATGAAAATTTGGTTATTGTTGCATGACCTACCGCTCTGTAAAAATAGTTCCAACTGTATTTATCTTAGTTTCAGGGGTTTTACAGAAATTTGCTCGAGAGGTGCTGCGGTGTGACGACAGTTGTGCTATTTCGCCCCAAGTCGCAAAACGCTGGGAGTGCCTGACAAAATTGATCATATCTCTGTAAAAAATTAATGTACCGAGATGAAATTTACGCAAACTGCTCAAAAAGATTCTTTCGTTGATATTTTGGTTTTCTATTTCAATTTAATTCCCAAGATCCGTTTTCTCAGTATGTTTTATCTATAGAAAATTATAGTATAATGGATAAAACCTGGAATAAAGCAACAGATTGCAATTGTCGTAACTACCTGTGAAAAAATGCATTATCTCTTTGGCTTTCCAATAATTGGTGATAGTCCTGAACGATCATTTATAGTGGACTACTTCAGTTCAGTACATAGCAGGCAAAATTGCATCGTAAATTGGTTGAGTGACTGTATTTGACAGTGTCTGATAAATAAAGAAACTTTATTGGATCCTGTGACTAACGTGTTGGGTTTTTTAAATATCCGAGATTTGTCAAAATATCATACAAGCTTTAACCAGCTACCCTTCTGTGCAAAAACATTCAAACTACAGCAATTTCCGGAAAGTCTTGATGAATCTGAAGTATGCAAACCTAACTATCCTAAGCAACATATGAACTCAAGGAAGCACAAAATTTCGATTTACGCGTGGGAAATAAAAACTAGAAACTCGAGGATCAGTCTTGCTTTAATGTGCTCAACATAAAAATCAGACATTAATCCAATGAGCTTGTATTTGCATAAATATTTATGTATGTTCTTACACTAAATTATTGTCAGGCAAGTAATGTATTTCAGCTCGGATGAGCTTGATGATAGTAGTTCATAAAGCAGTTAAGTTTTTCAACATTATTTATAACCCTCTTACCTTTCGAAATAAAAAAGTATTCCAGTCAAGAGTTGTAAAACATTTCCTGTCAAGTCAAAGAGAATAATTTCGCGTGACATATAAAAGTCAGTAGTAAATTAGAGCTCTATGATTTAAGCCCGCTTCTTTGTGGAGCCTGGTGAGTTAATTGTTGGGATTTATGAGTTTTTGTAAAACTCGCCCTTTGTGGTGTCTGAAGACATTATTAGCGTTTGATAATAAAAAGGACGTATAATTATATGGCATAAAGTAGTAAAAGCAGATTATCTCAAAACTTTGCAGGCGTTGATGTAAATCTATATAAAATTGTAGGTACACGAATATTGTAAATGTCGTTGGTCATTGGTGATAAGTGACCTATAAGAATTGCTTGATTTAAAAGTGTTTGAACCCGTAAATAGTACAATTAGTTCCACGCTAAAGTATTCAGTTTTCAAACACCAAAAAACGTTGATCCATCCAAATTTCAGTGTTGTAAGCAGTACGTTCTAAAATAACCAGAATTCTGCGGGTGAATTTGTTAACTGCGTCCGAAAATCAACGGACACTCTAAACCAAGCAAAAGTTTACCCAAATGTCTCCGATCTGTGGTACCGGATATAATTCAAAGACTAATCGATAAAATAAATATTTGGGTATCACAACTGTTCTACCTTCTGTGTATGTGAGATTAAGAAAGCTATTTTTCTGTTAAATCTTACTACTACGTCGTTACTTGTCAGATCGATCCAACGGCCTACTCGAAAAATTTTGTTAATCTAAAAATAATTTTGATCAAAGTCTTGTGAATAAATAATTTTAGCTGGACTGAAAACTCACAGTGCAAGCCGCAGCCTGAGGTCGATGCGACCATTGTTTTACGTAAGCCCTCAGATTTGGGATGCCAAGATCTTTGTGAATGGTCTCATTTAACACGTACCATATGGCGTTGGTGATTCCGTCTTGCAGTCTCTGCATGTACGTCTTGGCGAGAAACCACCAAGTCGCGCATGCAATGACATGGGTGTAAAAAGTATTTTATGTTAGTTATCTGTTTCGTGCGACCAGGGTGGCCGATGTGACGACAATGCCTGATTATCTCTTCGTTTGTGACAAAAATGTTGCGCTAGTTCTCGGAAGTGTAATTACAAAGAGTCATCGGCGATGTACTAGAAACCCCGAGGCGATTAGTTACTCATAAATTGGAGTGTATGTCATTAGTGTCGTAACGGGAACATAAATACTGCCATAATTTATACATTTTATGTACGTGCACACCATGAACAGATATATTTGATTTCCTTAAAAGGATAGGTTATAATTATTGAATTTACACGTTATTGTCACCAACAAACACATCAGTTTTAAACATGAGGACTGTAAAAAGTACAGGCGCCAATTGGAAAATTAAATAAAGAAATTCCAGCAGTAGGTAGTTCTCAAGCAACACGATTACCCCCATATTAGAGCTTCTAAACGGGCAATATTTTACTGCATTATCTAGCTAGGTAGTATTTTTTAGTATGGCCCGGCCATGTTGCTACTAATAAGTGTGTGAGGTCGAATACTAGTCTTTTTCTTTTTGGTTTTCTATTTTTCGTACAGCCATTCTTGTCCGATGAAAAGTTCTGACATGATATATGGAATAGTCATATGGTGCAAACTCCTTTTCAAAGTTATGACTGAAAGTAATTTGGAAAAGTTCTAAACATTTATTTATCTAACAAGGTGCTGTGTAAACGAAACCTTTTTTAAATTTAGATGTTACATGGGTTGGAATATTATAACAATTATCGCTTCTTAGATAAAACATGACGAATAATGGATCTCTTCTCTGAAAGATTGCATAGATAATTTGGATATTCAATGAACAGTACTAATATTTTAAAACATCTTCTCTCACATAGCAACCAGTGAGTGCTCTTGTCTACCCAAATCATTATAACAAAATATTATGCAATTATTTGTTTCATTCCCTCTGTAAGAAAGTTATAATAAAGTGTGACACCATAATCCGAATGCGCAAGGGCTAATGAGTTCACAAGTATTAATTTAATATGTCAATATGTGCGTATATCTCCAAAGTATATTTATAGTAACATAATTTGAGTTTCGTCATAACATGGGATTCAAAACCTAAATTGGTATCTTATAGCATTCTCAAACTTTTTGTTTCGTGTACAATTTAAATAATGGTACTATCTGAAAGCATATTTGATGACGGCGTTGCGAAGGAAGCTCAGAGTCAACCTACTTGAAGAAATTTTTTTTGGAAAGGGTCGATATAAGAATAAATTTCAGAGATTGCAGCCAAAAATGTATGCAATAGGAGCGCAAACTACCACCGCCTTTCTCAAAATATCAGTTACATTTTTCGAACGGCGATGCGGCTATAAAACAATACGCTTTGTAATAACGTATATTTAAAAAAATTATGGATATTGAAATTTTATCCATTTTCAGTAAGGTTATTCTCATAAAAAAGTCTGGAAAACGAACATTAATAACTCAGAGGCGAAAGAAGTTATTGGTTATTCAATTAATCCTTCCTAAGTAAACCGTTGGGACTTTTCCAAGTCTTATAAAAATAATGCGGCTGCAGCAACCAAAAGATAATCCAGAACATTATCGTCGACTTACTATCCCATAAAATTCGTTTCTCCTGTTAACGAGGATCACGTTAGAGCGGATGGCTATAAAACTATGAAAACTTCTCGATAGCTTTCCACCTTTTATAGGGTGTAGCAGGGAGATATTCAACTTTATTTCTTTATTAGGCAATTTGAACTTTGATACTGAGGTGATACAGGGTGTTTCACTTGAAGAGACGATTATACAAGATCCTATAGTTGGTGAATCTTTATCTTCTTATAACTTTCTTTAGAGCATCACAATTTTTTACCGACCAGTTATGTATTTCTAAAATTCGGTACGCTTAGCCAAGTTATGCTTTCGAATCGATTTGATATGAACAGGAAAAGAAATGCATGTAACGAGTAGTTCAAGTTTTACAAGGCAGTTTTACGCAAGAAGCACATATACTTTACGAAGACTTCTTTGTTATATATATACCCAGTTTCAATCTCTGCACTATGATATAGTTGTAGTCACCATTCTTGGCATTTCATAGTAAGACTACCAGTATCCCTTTATTTATCTCCATCTCCCTCATACATGGGCATTTCTCCACTAACTGGAAAATAGCTGTCCCAGGCAAAATTTATATAATAGATCTTATTATTGCTATGTTCTGTGTAATAAATACGATGCCTTATTAGCTATTCTTGATACGCCATTGTTCATTTTCTTACATAATACGGTAATATTAAATTTAATGCAGTTCAAATACCTAAATAAACGGTCCCCTGTCGTGTCCCATTTTCAGTAGGAAAAGCCTTATGAAAAATGTTACTATTAATGCAAATTACTGATTAAATTATATACAAATAATAGTGGGATACACATTATCTTTAAAAACCACAATTATATTTTTAAGTTAAAAAAATTATTACGAAACTGCAAGCCAAATGTCCCCAAATTTTTTTAACAGTCCCCTGCCACAATTTGGAAATGGCGCTAAAATTATACTACAACACATTGGCGCGGTTGTTGAGTCATTAAATTAAAATAATTATACGTATATAGCATAATTACCCAAAAAGTATGTTTTCATGTCTATCTGTTCATTTTGCATAATTCTTGAATGACTGTATGCCAAGAAACATTCTTTGTTAAAATAACAGCCCTGTGAACACAGTCCCCTGACAATTTTTGTAACAGGGAACTGTTTCATGCTACAGGGGACTATTTCTTTCAGGCAATGTCAAGTTTAATTAGCCAGACTATTCTGCAGTTATTAATTAATTTTCAAAATATTGTATTTCTTTCAGTTAATTCACGATTCCAGCCAAAAAAGAGCCACCCAAAACCAGAGAAAAAATCCGTATGGCCGAACGTTTAAGATACGAACGAATTTTATAAAAAAGAAGTCGCTGATTTGAGTAGTTTCACGGGTTCCCTTAAAATACATCGAGTGAAGAGAAACATATCAAGGTGTTCATTGGGGTTTCCCAAAGGCACTACCAAGCTCGTAATGAAAAGCTTTCTTTTGTAATGATGAGTGCCGGCATTCTAGAATAGGCGATCTAAAATATGAAGGCAAGGGAAAACCCAGAGTCAAAGAAGTCTAAGATGAATTTGGTCCAGCGCTTAACGTACCTGATACACAGTCATGTAAGCAGTCTAATACTAATTTGGAGGATATTGTCAAGCTTGGAATAATCAACCAGTACAATATCGGTGATTATGCTTTAGTAAAGTGTCTCGTAAAAAAAAGCAGAATACCGATATGCTGCAGTGATAAATCAAATTGATTATGAGAAAGATGAAGCGACAGGCACATTTATGAAAATTTGTGACGATAAACGCCATACGTTTAGATTTGACGAAAGCGATGTTTCTGATGTTCATTTGGATCAAACATTGGAAAAGTTACCAAACCCAGATGTAACTCCAAAAGGGAAAAGATGGTTTTTTTACTTTCCAGTAGCTGTACCAGTGTTTTAAAAATAGATTGATATGTACTTAAAGTGTAATAGTAAGACTGATTTGTTGTAAGCTGTGAGAGTTACTATAAGAGTTACTAGTTAAGTTGGATAAAGTTTCTTAGCTCAGAAGCTGTATAGTAGGAATTAAGAAAATTATTTTTAGAAATAGTTTTTTCCTAAATATCCAAACTTTATTTTAGTATAGTTAAAACGAATAAAAACAAAGAGTTCGATTGTTTACATTCAATTAAAACATATTTTTTTTCTCCCATATAAACGTTCCCCTGGATGAGATAACAGTCCCCTGTCGTCATTTTTTATAAATTCGTTCATAATTCGAAAATAAATAGCATTGTATGTGGGCTTTTGAACCGGCATATTACTTTAATTAGTATCTCTTCATTTATCTATATATTTTATTAATTTATAACATTGATATGGTTGGGACAGTTTTGTATGGGCAACTTTCCAGTCAGTAGAGTAACACCCACATACACATGCAACCTACCCCGGTGTGTGATCGTTTGTTCGGTAAGCTCAAATACATACGTTTTTTAGTTGTGTGTCTCCGTCTCGAAAACTTTGTCGTTACGTATGAGTGCCCTACAGCCATATTTGCCAGAGTGACAACCTACTTGACATCGTCGTGCAATTTGAGTTGTCCTGTATATCAATCTTCAATATAAAATTGTACAATGCCGAAAATTCGACCAATGGAGAAGGCCTACAGCTCGTACTAAATTAATTAGAGTATTACCAGGAAGCGAATGAAAACAGCGGTCCCCTATTATCCACTTCATGCGTACTGGAGAGAGTAGCAGATGCGCAGAAGATTAGTCTGCGCCCATGGTACGGAGACTCGATCTGCTTACTTATTTCATATGGCATTGATGACGTAACCACCAAGAACGGTGACTACAACTATACACGTTTTTGGCTTTGATCGTAAAGAAATCGGTCGATCATCCTCAGGGCAGCTCCTGTCAATTAGGATCTCAGTATTCTGACATCAAACAAACGCTTTTTGAGCGAAAATAAGTCGTAAATGAGAACACGGTTTTTAGAACTAACCCATTTTACCGTCTGCACAATGTTTAAATAGTTGATCCAAATGTAACCGTTTTGTGTTATAAAAAAGTTAAACATTGAGCACGAAAAGGTACCTATGTGTCTCGAGTCTACAGGGTAGCGCTCTACCTACCCTGTCATCTGAAACTGAAAGACATCCTGGATGTTCATCATGATAAAAAATCAAGTCTATACGAAATATCTCAGATTGTAGACGGTAACTAGCTAACTCGTAAAAATCCTGTCGGCGAAGATAGAGTCAAGCGGCAAAGACCAGCTCATAAAAAGTATTTAAGACCTCGTGAAAGGAATGCTCACCACCTCGTGAAAAATTAAAATTTTTAATTATGGCGCTAATGAAAACTTTTATGAAAAGTTTATTCAAATAGGCGACGAGGTTCGGTTTAATCCCGGCATTACAATGGAGGCCGGTGCGGAAAAAAACGTCTATTAAAAAACTTCGGTATTTTCTATGTTGTTCTCCAACCCTATTACCGTCTGAGGTCGAGTTACAGTGAACCGCACAGTTGATACAGGTAAGGACAGCATAATTATAAATAACTGAAAGAATATGAATGCTAAAAGAAACATTAAGAGAAACTCAGACGTGAGAAACGAATTTTGTAACATCCCACCAGCAGTAGGAAACACTGCTTAGCAGCTTTCCGGCAAAGAACATGGCTTGACTTAACCCAAACTGAATGCCATAATATGACAATTGCACGTTAAACTATCACGCATTTCGTAAATTATTACTTGACGCACGTCCAACAATGGAGAACTTGCAACTCATTTAGAAAAAATACAAAGACTGCAAATTGAGAGTTAAGGATTCTTCCACCAATTTGTCAACTCACAAATTACCTAGATGACCCAACTAAAAAGGTATTTTGCCAGGGAGCTCACAACAACACGTAATGAATTAATTGATAATTAGAGGAATTATGTAGGATGATCTTAGAATTAAGTTTCAAAATTATTGACGAGCCAATGCCCTAAATAAGCGCGAATGTCTGTACATTCTTCACACATTATAATGTTTCTATTGCATCGATAACATGGATATTTAATTCTTTATTAGTCCTTGTGGAAATCTGGTATAAATTATTACCTATGCGCTCATAGCGATGCACATCATACATTTATATTATCGGTGTTGGCAATTCGATCATAGTTGAACAAAGTTCTTAATAATCTATTTTGTGAAACTTGTGCATTATGAAATTCAGTCTTATCGCAGATTCCCCAAATAGGTAACCCTTATCTGAAGTTTGCCAAGAAAAATGCATTATAAATGTTTATTTTACTTTTGCGGTTATTTAGTATTTGCTTAGGTACAGGTATCATCGACGTTGTTTTATCGAAAATTCTAATCTATAATTAATCTCAGGTATTTGGTGCTTGATACTTTTTTAACACTGTCATTATTTATTCTTATACAAACGTTTTCAGCTATTTTATTTTTCTGTTTAAAAACTAGATAATTATTTTCTTTTATCGATGTTGATCTTAGGTTTATTAAAATACAGCCATTTATGGTAAAAAGCAAGATCTAAATAACTGCATCACTATTTCCTTTACAGAGAAGAACTTTGGTGAAACAAATTTTTATAACGCTCAAGTTTGCATACCTAATAAAATTCTGAAAATATTGTTTAATTTTGATTGGATTACAAGTTCTAATATACTTTATTCAAATTTGAATTTAAACAAATTGAGTGTTATTTGAGGCGAAACAATTGAAACTTGTTTATAAAATTATAAATAATCTACAAAAAAGTAACATGAATATTAGGTTCTACCATAACGTGCATGATCAAACAAGATCACTAAATAATGTTTATCAAATTTCCACAAGAACTAATATAGGTTTAAGAAATCCAATCACAGACGCAATTAAAAAATTTGATAATTTACCTTATTGTATAAAAGATTCAAATAACTACCTATAGTAGTTTTGTTAGAGAATTGAAAGATTTTAAAAATGTTAATGAATTTATTTGTTGAAATCATGAGCAACATTGCAGTGTACCTATAGTTCATAGATATTGTTTTTGTTATTCTCGGGACCAGTGTTTGCAAGCACTGATTGGGGAATTATTGTTAAAACTGGTTATAGGTACATTTTGAATTATGGGGTTTAAATAAATTATTTCGAAAAAAAAAACTGTCGCCAGCAAAAAATAAATTGCTTTGCATTAAGATGAGCACTCTTTAGATTTAGAACATATAAAGTTTAATAGTGGCCCCAAGACTGACTCCTGGGGACACCATAGTCACTACACAATCACTCACTATTTGTTTCACCAATTTTCACAAACTCGTATTCTTTCCTGTTAAGAAAATAAGTTAAATTATGCAGAGTACCCATAGTACCTAAACTGCATATCATGTAACTTATTTTATTATTTCTATAAAAACCATTTGTTTTTCATCCAGAGCTCTTGATATATAATTAAACACCGAAGCAAATGTCACTTATCAAGTACTGAAAGTGGAGGATCCTGAGCCCAATCCCTTACGATATAAATGCCTCATTTTAAATACTATGGAAATGATGAATAAATCCTAATCCTATTTGATATAAACGTACCTAGTGATTAACACCTAGGACCATCATCAAAAGGATAAACCAATCCTACAAATAAATGTGATTGGATTCATGTTTTGATCATAAAACCACTTTAAAATTCGATTTTTGAAACTCTGTAGGCAACTTTACACCAAAGCAAAGCTCTCTTTTAGAAAACGGTATTGGAATTGGATGAACCTAGACATAATGTACTGCGATATAACAGCTTTTTCATTTGTGATTATAAAAATATTCAAACTTACCTTGTAGGTAGAACCGGCTGTATTCCACAAGTCCCAAATAACCACCACCAGAACAATCACAATGTAAATCCACAAATGCCTCACAAAATCCAAGGATCATCCACCACCACACACAAAAAAAATTAAGTCCGAAGGACCAAATCCACCCGGCACGAAGAAGTAATGTTTTGTTTTTATATGACGCGCACGCCACACGCGATTTAGATCAAAGAGGGCCGTGAGCTTCGCGTACGCGGTCGGTCGACAACTGCCGATCGCGGCATCGCGCTTCAGCTGTTTGGCGCGTCGTGAAGAAATAGGCGGCGCGCCGAATGACGCCGAAGCGGCGGATACTGACGAAAGGGCCCGATGTGGTTAGCGCCGGTCAGGCCGATGGATCTTGTTTTGAGTTCTAGGAATATTAGACGGTACCCACAGAAGGAACCATCTAACTCATATGAATACAAATTAATAAGTAGTAAGATAACAGAGACCGACAAAATTTGGTTGGTGACACGCTTATTTATGGTTCAAAATACCCGAGGATCGTCCTGAGGTGTGGTTGCATCTACTTCGTTTGACTTGAGTGATCTAGAAAAAATGACATCAGTAGGTTGTTTCTGCACTCCCTATCCAATGCTCACAACAGTTCATAAAGTATCAAGTCTAGCGTAATTTAAATCCTCGGAGACAAAAATCAGTTACGAACATGTAGGACAGATAAATTAACCGGATCAGGTCAGTCAAACAGGGCCATACAATTTGTCCATAAAGATGCTTTCCCTGCCCCACAGGAAGTTACCGTCCATCTGGCAACGTTGCCCCTTTCCCATATCACCGCGGCTCCACTGTAGTGCGGGCCGAACAGTGAGCTAGACCGGTACGCCGGGCAGTGAGCTATCTAGAACGATAATATTCTGGATCATCTTTTGGTTGGTACAGCAGCATTATTATTATAAGACTCGGAAAAGGCGGTGATAGTTTGCGTACCAATTGCATAAATGTTTCTCTAGAACCTCTGCAATTTATGCACTTCCAAAGGATTAAGCTCTCTGCAATCCAGATCCTATGAGACACTGAGAGAAAGCCTACACCATTCTGAGGAGTTGCCAAATAGCACGAAACAGTTGTCCATGGTTGGCCGTCTGTGTTGATGAACAAAAGCTATATTACTAGCCTGTTCGAATATCACCGTCAAAATACCGCAAAGGCGATTTGAGAGAGAAAATGAGATGTTTACATAACAATACGTAGGTGCTACAGACCTCATGACACAAATAATATAATAATAATAATAATAATAATAATAAATGTCTTTATTGAAACCTTCGAATTGAGGCGAAGTTTAGCCACATGGCTACTCTACCACTTAACCTCAAAAACGAAGTGAAAAAATAATAATAATAATAAGGACAATAGTACAGTACAGAAAAATAAAAAGAAAACAAAGAACAATTACAGAATGTATAAAGCATGGAAAATTTACAAAAGCTACAAAATCAGTCGGCTAATCATCAGGGATTTCCAAAAGAGCAGATTTGTATTTAATTTTAAAAACAGGTAAGCTTTTGGACTTGAGTACCTGGTTGACAGAGTTGTAAGTCCTGATAGCATTGTACGTAAAACATCTTCGGAATATACATGTTCTCTGGAATGGCATACCGAAGAGATGGTTATGTCGTAGGGCTCTAGAAATGACTTGACCACGAGGTACAAGTTTGTCCATAAGATAAATGGGTGACCTTGTGGAAATCAATTTATGGACAAATACACCCAAAGAGAAAGTATAGTGTTTATCAAGTTTTAGCCATTTTAGCTCTTTTATCTTAGACGATACGTGATCATACCTTCTGAGGCCATATACGAACCGACAACAACTGTTTTGGATTTTCTGCAGTCTATATTTAGTGTTATAATCAATACAAGGATAATAAAGAACCAGCGAATAAAATATTTTAGACATAACAAGACTCTCAACAAGTTTTTTCGGCGTTTTGAAATTAAGAATGTGCCGGTTTGAATATAATAATTTTAACGATATATATGTGGATTTAAGGGTGGCATTCACGTGCTGATTAAAACGGAGGTCTTTATCCAAAATAACGCCCAGGTTTTTTGCTTCGTTAACTAAGGGTATGACAGTATGATTCACAGACAGTTGGATTAGATCAACAACATTAACTGGAAAATTATGTGGACTAAAGAGAATAGCATTCGATTTACTAGGGTTTATTTTCAGTGAGTGCCGTTTGCAGAAATTATCAATATTAGCTAAGTCGACATTAAGTTTATAAGAAATTTCATTGAAGTTGCTAGAGTCGAAATTAAATGTTAACTGTGTATCGTCTGCATAAGTTTGGATTGCGCAATGCTCAACACTGTTATGCAAGTCAAACGTGAAAACCAAATAAAGTAGAGGTCCCAAGATCGAGCCCTGTGGAACTCCAGAAGGAACATACTTGGGCACAGATACACCTTTACTGGTTTTCACCTTTTGCGTTCGATTAGACAAGTAAGAGTCAAAGAACATAAGAGCAGTATTACCTAAACCAAGGTACTTCAACTTACTCAAAAGTATACGGTGGTTCACAGAATCAAACGCTTTAGATAAATCAAGCATAACCAATATTGTACCAATGCGATCATCCAAATTTCTGATTATGTTATCAATTATATATAACAAAGCAGTTGTAGTACTATGATTCTTGCGGAATCCAGACTGATGTATCGGAAACATATGATTAAGTTCAAGGTACTCAATAAGCTGTAGATAGACGATCTTTTCTAATATCTTAGAAAGAAAACATAAAATGCTGATCGGTCTAAGATCATGGTATTCAGCTGGGTTTGTGACTTTAGCAATAGGTGTGATGACAGCTTCTTTCCAGCTTGTTGGGAAAAAGCTCTTCTCTAAACACATATTTACTATGTGAGTTATGTGGTCAAGTGTTTCAGGCAAACAAAGTCGTATCATTATTGAATTCAATCCATCACTCCCAGTGGCAGTCGATTTAATCGATAAAATGATATCAAGAACGATTTCTTGTGTTACTGTATGAAGAGCGAAAGGAGTCAAATTATTATCAAAACGGTTGTTGGAGTAAAAATTGGCTGTATTATTAACTACATTATTGGAGTGATCGTCGAATGTAAAATTTGAGAGAAAATGATTATTAGTTTCCTCTGGATCAGATAAACTATCAGGAATCTCAATTCGTTTCTGCTGACAGATATTCATACTTCTCAAATTTTTCCACAGCTTTCCCGAGTTCGAAATATCCAGCTGGGCTAAATATGCCTTCTTTTCTCTGCGAATCGAGGCCAGTGCAAAATTTCTACGGTCCTTATACGTCCGCCAATTTTGATCTGTTTTATTTTCCTGATATGCCCGAAACGCATTGTCTCGCAAACGAAGTATACGCGTTAGATTTGATGTCAACCAAGGAGCAGCAGCTTTGGTAATGCGTGCAGACCTGATTGGGGCAAGTTCATTATATAAGTGAATCAAACGCTCAGTGAAAATTGAAACTTTCGTATCAATGTCTTGTACATAGAAAACATCATCCAAATGCAAAGTTGTTAATCGTTCTTTAAGCAGCTCAATATTCACATTTTTTAGATCTCTATATGTCAAAAACTTTGCTTCTGGTCTAGGAATAGTCACGAGAAGTTCACAATATACCAACCTATGATCTGAAATGATATCAGCATTTAGCGTTCCAGATTTGTTTAACATTACCCCAGCATTGATGAATATAGGATCTATCAATGTAGAACTGAACTGCGTAATTCTAGTTGGCTCATTGATAACTTGAGTAAAGTTATAGGAATCAAAACAATTACTAAGAATATTGTTATGATTAAGTAAATCAACATTCATGTCGCCAAGAAACACTATATTTTCATATTGTGGAGTGAAAAATGAGAGTATGTTGTCAAGAACTTGGATGAATTGATTCATGGAGCAATGAGGCGGACGATATACAACAATGACTAAAAAGTTGCGGTTATTTGCGACCAATTTGCAGCTCATAATTTCAAGTGAGGTATTAACAGCAAAATCTAGTTCTAGCAGTTGACATGTGAGATTTACTTTTACGTATAACCCGACACCACCTCCTCTGTCAGAACGATCTTTCCTAAAAAATGTATATCCATTAAGCAATACATCGCGATCAGGAATATTGCAATTCAACCAGGTTTCTGTTACTCCGACTAAATCAAACTGATCATTGATCAGATGAACAAAATTATTAAAATCTGCTGTTAACGAGCGAACATTAAGATGACATAATTTTAGGTTATTTGTTTCATTCATAACTAATTTTTTCTTGCATACTTTCAACGTAACGCCGATACACAGTACAATCGTTAAAATTGGAAGAATGATCAGTAGGTATACTCCTTTTGTTGGATCGATTATAGTTTAGGCAATTAATGCATTGTAACACATCGGATTTACATTCTTTCAATTTATGATTTCTTGTGCATCGAGGGCAAACCAGCTCCGCATTGCAAGAATTCTCTATATGACCGAAGGCACAACATTTCATACACTTCACAAAATGTATATGGTCCTGAACTGTAGATCTCTTCCATCCAATGAAAATATATCCCTTCTCCAAAATCGCTCGCCTGACAGGTGAAGTAACTTCAATAACTATATTCGTACTATTGAAGTGCTTCAGTTTAGTCACAAATTTAAAGTTGGCCCTTTCAAAGCTGCTTAAATCATTCAACGCCATAATACTAGATATAATGTCGTCAGGAGTGTTTAATCCCTCTAGGTTAACATTTTTTATCAAAAGTCGCGGATTCAGCTTTTTAGCTTCGCTTATGACAAATCTTCTTCCCAATTTTGTATCCAAGTTATTTTTAAGAGTATTGAGAGATTCATCATCTTTGCAGTGTATAGCAATACCATTCTTTATTTTCCGAGTGTTGTTAATACAGACATTTAAGCTAGATGGATTAACAGATGCCGCAATCTCACACATGATATTGGAGGAGTCAATGTTATTAGCAGACTCAGGAGATGATTTGACAATAAGAACTGGTGCCTTGTCTTTCACAGTCCTTTTTAACGCATCGCTAGATGTACTCTTATTAGCACTAGCCTGAAGAACTACGTTGCTGCTCTGTTGGGAAGTAACTGAAGCATAAGTCTTATCAAATGATTTCAGCATAGCCTTTTGCAAATTATTTGAGTATTCAAGTTCATTTGCAAGCTTTTTTGTTAGCGTCAGCTCTCTGTTGAGACATTCGACTTCCTTTTCCAGGATAGCAATACGCGTTTTGGTCTCACTACATTTAGCCGGGACGGATTTTTTACATTCATCACAAAACCATAGCAGGTTATCGTTATCGGCAATAATTTTTAACCAGTTTTCTTTAATTGAAGCACATGAAATATGGAATTTTAGGCAGCACAGATCGCATTTGATGACCTTAGTATTAACAATGAAATTGTCATTGCATGCACTACAGACGTCCACATCTGGCGCCATAGCTGATGTATGGACCGGATTCTACTGGACTATATGAAGAGATTAAGAAGCGAATAGTTTGAATATCTAGGATGGCATAAGAAATGTTGCCTGAGTGATAAGCAAAAATAGACTTAAACTACCCGGTATTAAGGAAAATATCAAATACAACTGTAAGCATCACTGCAATTCACAAACCCTTTGGTCGAGGAAGTCACTGTCCATGAACACTGGCTAAGGAACGTTTTCACAAAATTTTCACACTTTAATTAACCTAATAAAGATACATAAACAGCGTCCCGCTAATCGGTCCACTGTACGTATTCCGAGCAGTAGAATACGAATGATATCTAATCTTAAATTGCACACTAACCTCCCTAGTATGAGAAGTAAAATGAATAGTGATGGCCAGCAGTATTGAAATTAATTGATGTCAAATTACCCCAAAAGCAACACTACAACACATGCTTAAAACATTTCTCACACCCTCATATCTGTTGTCCCGCCGCGCCGTGAGTATAACACGCATCAACTGTGGATCACGGTGACATTTTTTATACGAGCAGTTGCTTGGAAATTTATGTGACATAGAAGAAGGGATGATAAATTATGAAATGCAAGCCTACTTCAAAAGGACTGAGAGCTGTGTAACCGAAACGACCTAATAGGAAATATGTCAGAGGTGGTATCTCTATTTTAATCCACTTGGACCACCCGGTAAGCATCTATCGGCTTATTGCTTTTTTAAGGGTGCCACCAGGAAAAACAAGACTTTCATAAGTTAATCAAGACATAGTGATAAGAAATTATATCCTAGGCCTCTTTTCTCAGCTATTTTTACAAATTCTACTAGTCCATAACGTGGAAAGAACCGCTAGAATTCTTGTTGAATTTTTTACATAGTTTTTGTAAATCGGTCCAACAAGAATTAAAGTCGATAACAGCTACTGATTATTTATGAATAAAATTTTAGAGGTAAAAAACTTGGGAGTGTGGTTTTTAGGGGAGTGGGGAGAATTTATCTCAGTTGCTTAATGTCAGTACGTTCAAACGCTTCTAGCCTTGGTCATTATATGCACCTATTAGACTTATTTCACGCATCATAGATTTCTACTACTACTTCTACGTACATTAGCCCTAAAAACTTATGAAAACGTTCTCAGCAGACGGATGGCGTACCGACCGACCGAGGCGAAGAGAAAAGGACAAAAACGCGAAGAGAAAAGTCGATCAATCTTTTCCTTTTTTGAGGTTGCAGAGGATCCTGGTCATATTCAGGAAACATTATGCAGGAGTTGGGGGTTGTAGGCGGTGGGGGGAGAATTTTTTTGGTGCTAGCAGTTTATACGTTTTCAGCCCCCGGTAATTCTCATTTCCCCTACCATTAAAACTTGATTTTTATTCATTATTTTCGATACAGCCTGCCGGACAGCTCAAGAAGCGTAGGTACATCTCTTTGAATGATGAGGGCTAACTAAAAGATGATGCATGTATTCGTGTATGCAACGACGTGCTGGGTTGCCATGTTATTGGGCGGTCGCTACTGTCGGTAGAGCGGCTGCTCTGGACCGCAATGTTGTCAAATCAGTGGAGACAGGGTGTTTCAGTTTATTGTTGCATAACTTTAAGATTCGATAGAACTTATAAAATGTGGCTTCCGAAATACAGTGTGTTTAAATTTACTTTCTAAAATAGTTTTTTTTAAATATTTCGAACAATATTTGATGTATAACAGTGAAAATTGGTATACAAGGGTTTTTTGGTACAACAAAACGAACCATGGCCATAGTTTTACTGTAGCCGCTAGAGGGCGCGCTCTACTGTACCTGTAGTGTATTAAAATGACCGAAAACTTTTCCTTGGTGCAATTTTTTGCTTTTTGAGTAACAAAACTGATTCTTCGCACTTTTCAACATAAAAAAAGCTCTCTTGTGAATTTTCGTTATAAATAGCCGTTTTTGAGATCTTTCGATTTTTAAGGTTTGATACATTTTTAATTATTTATGATAAAATAACGTTAAAAAGTCAGTATCTGGATAATTTTTAGAAGTAGGCTGTGCCTGCAAATATTTTTGAAATTGAAAGCAGAATAAGGTTAAACGTCAATTAGTTGACAGTTAGTTTTTTTGTCTGTTGAAACCTGAAACGTTTTTTTGCAATTGTGAATGCACGAAATTTAGTTTCTTTACCTGTTTTTTTTTGTAAGTTTTATAAAAATGCCATTTTTATTCTCCAATCAAGAGTTAGCAGATATTCATTTTGTGTATGGCTTTGTAAATGGAAACGCAGCAGAAGCAGCCAGAGAATACGCACGAAGATTTCCAAACAGACGACATCCAACTCGCTCAGTATTTGTAAGAGTGCATCGCCAAATAATTGAAAATGGTTTTGGAAATCTCCAAAGGGATCAAAACATAAATCTTCGTCAGCGCAGATTTACCCGTATGATTCTGCGTGAGTTTGATAGAGATCCGACCACAAGTGTTAGGAGAGTTTCTGGTGCCTTGGGAATTTCGGCAAGCCATCTTCACCGTGTTCTTAGGAATGACCATAGACGTCCTTAACATTTGCAACCTGTGCAAGGACTACAGCCAGGGGACGGAGAACGAAGAATCACATTTTGTCAGTGGATTCTTGATATAACTGATAATAATAGGGAGCTTTTAAGTAACGTTTTATGAACCGATGAGTCATGCTTCACTAGACGGGGAGTGATAAATTTTCATAATCAACATATTTGGTCGCATGAAAATCCGCATGCAGTTCGGGAAAGAAATTTTCAGCATGAATTTAGTGTGAACGTGTGGATTGGTATCTACCGTAATCGACTATTTGGACCCTACCTTTTGCCTGCAAGGTTAAATGCTGCGACCTTCTTGGAATTTTTAAAGGCTGAACATGCAAATATGTGGGATGATGTTATGTTAGATTTAAGAAGATTGGCCTGGTTCCAGCTTGATGGTTGTCCAGCTCATTATTCGAGAATAGTTAGAAACTGGCTGGACGAAAATTATCCAGAAAGATGGATCGGCCGTGGAGGACCAGTCGCCTGGCCTCCACGATCCCCTGACCTAAATCCATTAGATTTCTTTGTGTGGGGATTTCTAAAAGAAAAAATGTACCAGACTCCCGTAACCACAAGAGATATGCTAATAGACAGAATCAGGAATGCATGTGATGAAATAAGGCCTTATTTGAATAATCGATCATTCGTAGATGTGAATTGTGTATTGAACAATTGGGTTTACATTTCGAGCAACTACTTTAGATTTTGTATGTTTGTCCTACTATCCAATAGCATTTTAGTTGTAAATAATTAATTTAATTTGTTAAAAATAATATTGGAAAATTAAACAAATTAATATTCTGTTTTTTGTGTTTATTTGGAGTTAGGAATTACTGCTGTGTTTAAAAACACAATCTAAACGATCATCTTAATTACTTGTAATGCCCAAATAATATTATTTTCCCATAAATAATTAAAAATGCATCGAACCTTAAAAATCGAAATATCTCAAAAACGGCTAACTATAACGAAAACTTACAGGAGAGCTTTTTTATGTTGAAAAGTGCGAAGAATCAGTTTTTTTAAACATCCTGTATTTCGGAAGCCAAGCATTTTTCGACCCATGTTTATATAGACTTTATGCATTAATTTTAAAAGTTCTATCGAATCTTAAAGTTATGCAACAATACACTGAAACACCCTGTATAAGCCTGTTTGACATCTAATTCCTTCGTTATAAATATTCGTAGCCAACTTTTTTCCAAGAGGGAGCTCGTGCCGAATATAATCATTTATGAATTGGCGGCAACGTTGCGTAGTGCAGAGCCGACCTACTTGGCGCCGTTTTTGTCACTACCAAACATGCTACATTACCGAATCGAATTTGATTAAGCCTTGGAATATAGCATACCTGAGCATTTTCGGAACATTCAGCAACACTGCCCGCACGAAGCAGACGCAATGTCTGCATCACAAAAGGGTGCTTACGGGAGGGATGCCGCTGCTACATGTTGTGCGATAAAGATAGGTTCTACGTATATCGACACAGCTTGCGCTGTCGAACTGTAAAAGATAAACAACAACTTCAGTTACAAAATATACTGCTTTTTGTATTATATAATATAATTACTAATATTAAATGACTAATGGGTGTAATAGCAGTGACAGTTGTGTGCTCAACAAGCCAGAGAAGCTATGCTCAAATGCACACATTCCTTATTTACCTAGCAATTTTTTCATTATCACTATTTACCTAGCATCTCCGTAGGAGTGCCGTAAATAATGGCGAATTTTTCAGGTTAGTACTGAAAAAAAAAATATTTTTGTAAAATTATGTGAAAGGCAGGAAATGGAGTATACTGCTTTATGTAATTAAACATTCTCCTTATAAGCAAAATTCGATTCAAGGGAAGCCTAAATATATTTTCTGTGTTTCATGGTTGAACAATCAGCCAATGAAACTTGTAGTGCTAGTCTTGCCAATTCCCGTTCGTAAAAAATAAAACACAATATACTTTTTGATGCCAAGGTATTGATATCCTGTCGAAATGTATGGGAAAATACCATATTCTCGATCAGAAGATGGCTAAGATTATAGATTAAATAAGGGAAAAATATTGAGTCCAGTCCAAGTGCAACCAGTGACAAAAAGATACCAGATGTCGGCCCCCAGCTCCCTTGGCAACTGATGGAATAACGAAGATCTCTTTCTTCCAGTGACATTCGGTATAGAGAATAAAACTAAAAATAGATCACCTGAATAACGCTTTTTTCATCGAGTTTGGGATAGGGATGTTCCGAACCAGAATCTGCTTTTAGACTCTCCCCGATGAGAGTAGATAGGGATGTTACAGTCAAGTATCGGCAGATGTTAGGCATCTGTGATAGGTGTGAAGTAAAAAGTGTTTTTATACTTAACGAAATTACAGTAACGATGATATCGTGAAGTGCAAGTTTTAGAAGGAAGCTTAGAGTTTAATTTTTTTTTAAGTATTATCAACCATGGCCAGCGAGTAAAATCTCCAGACAACCGAAAATTAAATTTTAATTTTTGAGATACGTTTGGATGGTATATGAACTACACAGACAGAGCCCCTAGACCATATAATTTCCATTCCCTTTAACTTTTTCTGACTTGTTACAAAATGCGATCATATTGATAATAATGATAATTCATAATAAAAACAAATGAAAGGGAATTATGCGTATTCTTAAAGACTAAGACAAAAAAAATGGCTTCGTAACTTTGACGTGCGTGCCTGTATGTGTATCTGTGTGTTATTGAGAAACTTTATGAATTTGCAAATAAAATTTTAGTTAGATAAAACGTTTTATTTATTTTGTTCTTGGTGCGTGCACGGGACTCCTAGTCAATGCGGGGCCCCTAGGCAGTTGACTACTCTGCCTAATGGTTAATCTGGCCCTGTACCGATACATGTATGTATACTAAGTGACATATAACTCCGAACACCCAATTTAAATGGTTTTATTTTAATAAAATTTTGTATAAGTACTTAATGAAGCATAATAAGTAAATGATAAAAATTTCAAAATGATTGCACTGCTTTAAAGCCCTTTGACCTTTAATAATGTGTGGATGCACCCTGATGTGCTACGCATTCTCCAACGCGCCTAGGCATGCTTCTGATCAGGTGGTCAATGTCCTCCTGTGGTATCTCATTCCAGGCAACCACCAACTCCTCTCGAAGTGCTTTTAGAGTCTGAGGAGGACGTTGCAAATTGAGCAATTTCCTACCCATCATATCCCACACGTGCTCAATTGGGGATAAGTCGGGAGATCTTGGTGGCCATGGTAACAATGTGACATCATTATGTTGAAAGAAGTCTATTGTGACACTTGCAACATGTGGTCGGGCATTATCTTGTTGGAAAGTTGGATCTGCCAGGGTGTCAAGATAGGGTAAAAGATGGGGTTCTTGAACTTCGTGGATATAACGCTGCGCGTTCATGTTACCTCTGATGAAGATTAAAGGTGACCTGGAGCCATAAGCTATAGCACCCCAAACCATAACTCCAACAGTGTGATGAACATGTCTTTCAACAAAAAACTGTGGATTCCTCCTTTCACCACGTCGCCTTCTAACCCTGGCACGACCATCGTGAATGCCTAAACAAAATCGAGACTCGTCACTAAAGACAATACTGTTCCATTCCTGATCCCAGAGTGACCGTTGTCTGCACCACTCAAGGCGATTACGTCGGTGTTCTCGAGTTAAAGGGAGGACCCAGTGTGGCCGGTATGAAAACAAGCCAAAACTTTTCATTCGTCGGTAAACACTTCGGATGCCCATAGGTCTTCCGTGTTCTGCAAACCATTCATTTGCAATGGACCTGGTAGTGGAGAAACGGTCCCTTAAGGCCAATAATCTTAGGCGGCGATCTTCACGGTCTGTTGTTCTACGGCGGCGTCCAGTGCCCCTTGCTCTTTGCGTACGGCCTTCTCGAAGCCATGCCTGACAACACCTAACCACAGTGTCTACACTTCTTTGCACTCTAACTGCAATTGCCCGAAAAGAAGGTCCAGCTTCCCGAAGTCCCACTATACGGCCCCTATCAAACTCACTAAGTTGACGAAATCGTACAGGTCTCCGTACTCTAGGCATCGTAACCGATCGAAAAGAATGTCAAGAACCAAAATCCGCCAACGTTGATTCTTTACTGCGGCTGAAATATTCATTTTTAGAGCGTTAGTGAATTAAAAAGAAGCAGTATAAAAACCGGAATGTCCAACTGATAAAGCTGAAAATTTTTTCACTTGTTATTTACAGTAAGATAAATACATTCACCAACTTTTATTAAAATAAAACCATTTAAACTGGGTGTTCGGATTTATATGTCACTTAGTATATTTTCAAGCAAAATTCCATCTTTCCACGAAATTAGTAAGTCCATGTATTGGTTCTTATCCCGAAACACCACACAATAACTAATTGATTATTCATCTTCCTTCTCAGTAAATAACCCTCTAATGTAACTCCCCCTTGCCGTATTTCTGTTCTATGCCCAGCAAAAGCCATCTCAGATGGCGCATCTATCACCATCATCATTCCCTCGCACAGTCTAATGATCCCTCGGTGTTTGGATACAATGCGTGTTGGGATTCGGAAGACTGACCTACATGGAGCATGGAATCATCATTCAGCTCTGAACATCATTTGATACTAATGTATGCACCCACGTCGGTCATTATGTTGACAATGGTGGAGGATTTCATATCTTTCACATTCTTGCATCCCCTCATGGTTCAAGGAGATTCTTTTCTATATTTTCTGGGGGTATTTTTAGAGATGCTCCTCGTGCATCATATCATGACTGGGAATTCACTATTTGACTTAATTTTCAAACTACTTGATTTGGCTTGAAATCAAGTTAAACTTAAGCGCTAGATATTAGCAATATGATATTAAGTCAAGCTGTTTTCACGTCTGTCTGTCAAGTCCTTGGAAATTCAAATAGCAATATAAATTCGATAAATTCTGGTCGACTATTCATACGCGAATGCTTCACTTGTCACAAGTTTCAGAGAAAACAATACATATTGAAGAAAATAATTTGTTCAAGGTAAATAATAGAACGATAAAACTGTAAACTCAAGCAGAAAAAAGTTTCCTTGTCAGGTGATAAAATTGTAGATTAACTTTTCTTTCGCTAACCACGAGCTAAGACACTAATGAGGGTCCTAACGGATTTTTAGTGGTCGTAAAATTGAAAATAATTATAATAGTTATTTTTAAGTTGTGCAGTTGTTCACGTATAATACCTAAAGATGTTGTTGAGCTGTTCTTTTTTCAAGAAGTTTGTTTTTAATTTGTTTTTATATTTATAGGGGACCTGTGCTTCAGTGTTGTGTGTTGATCTTATGCCCTGATTTTTTCTTCTTGCTGATCTCCTGTTTTTTCTTTGTTTGGGAGCCCTGTTTGCATCATTTGAGATGGCACTATACACAGTCTACTGAGAGTGAATATCTACATCGAAATACAAAGTACAGCTCATCGGTTGTACAATTAAATATCACTGAAGGTATTTAGTTCACCTAGGAAACGTTTTTCGGTTAAAGGCTTAATTAGGGAAACTTTCATTATCCGCAATACTTTTTTTTTAATAATTCCAAGGAACTGAGTTATTCGGTTCAATTAAACTGCAACAATCAAACATTTTAATAAGAACAGTTAAACTGTTTATTTAAAGCGCGGACTCAGCAGGATTAGGCTCCCTGTTAGTGAATGATTGTGAGTATGCGACATGAGCATGTAAACACATTTTGATAGTTCATTAATTTTAAGTACATTGGTGTACTCAATCTTAGTAAACAATGTAATAAATTTAATTGAACCATTGCGTTTTGGTTCAATTAAACTAGTTTCACAGATTCGAGTAAACGATTAGAAGTCGTAGTTAGTAAACTAGTTAATTAATTTTTTAATCAGCCCAATTAAAACTTTAATTGGTTTAATTATTTTTTCCCTGAGAGTACTTGTAGCTTTACATAAAAATTATGCTTTTTCGCGCCGTTGTACAAGAGTATCTTATCTGTCTTGGCTACTTCAGGGTATCGAAAGCACCCTGTACATCAAGCAAAAAGACTTCCTTTTCCATATTACAGGACCCCACATTCCATCCATTCACTGTTCAAGGGCTGGGGTTGACCGAAGCGTTGTGGCTTATAAAAGATTCAGACCTGCACATGGAGCGTTGGATTTCTCAGTAGAAATCTGAAAGCGCATCTTTTCGCATTCGCATTGCACCACTTGAGGAAAATGCAACTCTGAAAGATGTATGCAATATTCGTTGCTTTTATATTTTTCTCATAGTTACAGGAAGAAAAGATCTGGGCTAGCTAGAGAGTCGCATACTTACTGCAAATAGGAAATTTCAGTTAGTATGTGGTTTTAGCTGTGCGTTTAATATAAGCATATCTTGGACAGATTTATGATCCTCTCCCTTTGTATTCAATAAGCTATATAAATAAAGCAGTGTCTATATACCACGACTGCTTCATAGTTTATAGCCAGCCGAAACCATATCACAGTTAACCAGTTCTATAGTTTTATTCAAAAGCCCAGTGCTGACAGGTGGGGGGAGTAGTCTTGATATCATGTGAGTGTTCAAATAGTTGTGTCATGCTGCCCTCTTATTCAAACTTCCATCCTATCGCTTCCCAGTGAAGCTTTGCAGATTTGTAGCTGATTTTCTCTCTGGTCGCAAGATATCCGTCGTAATTGACATCACTGACACCGATCCTCTTACATATCAATTACCTTCTTTCCTCTACGTTCAATCCAATCCTCAGCTTTGCTGATGACTTCATTCTACATACAGGAATTTAGAGCGACAAGCCACTCACGGCTGATGAGCTGGAAAAAAGAATACTAGCAGCTACTTCCTCTCTGACCTGAAGCTTATTACTACCTGGGGACGCAACAATCTTGTACAGTTTAATGCTTCCAAAGCACAGTACGCATCCTAGCGCTTATCCGGTTTTTATGAGTGGCCAAGTTCTGCCAAAAAGCCGTTCATTTCGGCTGCTCGGAGTCCAAATCACGGAGAACTGGAACAAAGAAATCCCGTCAAAAGCCACAGCTGCCGCGAAAAGGCTAGGCTATTTGGTCAAGGCTAAGAAGTACTTTTCTCCACACAACCTCCTCACCCTATTCAAGTCTCAGACAATACCTAGCCTCGATTACTGCTCACACGTTTGGGGTGCTATCGCTTGACTACATTACTCATTCTAGATGCTGTCCAGAGGAGGGCTATCTGACTGACCTCTAACAATTTGGTATTTCATGAATCTCAATACTTGGAACTTAAGCTTCCGTGGGGCCAAAAATCCTTACGAATTAGTTTTAGGTACAGGTTGATCCTGCATACTATATCGTAGTATCAATTCAGTTAACTGCTCGTACTAGTTCCTTTTTGTGTGTTTACTTTTTATTTAACTACCGATTATTAATTATTAATATTCTTTAGCAACCCAGATATATGAAGCATGACATGATGCCTTGTTCCAGTATGCGAAATGTCTGTCCACTAAGTCGAGATGCACTGCTTAATATGCCTTTGAAAGGTTTATACTTTCTTAGCGGTAATGTGCTTCCAATACTTCATTACAATGTCTATTCCCAATCGCCTTGCAGTCTATCAGTCTGTATTTTGTGGGTATTGTGGCAATAAAAAGTCTGAAAACAAAAACAGGGCATACCCTAATCTGTCATCGTAGGTTTTTGCGAGCCATTAAAACCGAGCAGACCGTTCGCCGACGAGAACGTATCGATTCCTAGAATGGATCTGAACCACAGAGCTTTTTGTTGGGTGACTACATCACTCAAATAATGATAATTAAATTAACTTTGGATCACTGATCAAACATTCGATACAACTCAAAAACAGAAGCAGATGATAAGATTAAGAAGAAAAACTGCACACAACAATACAGAATGTTCTAAGAGTTGAGCATACATTCTATATAACAGTAAGCAAATCTTTCTAGTTTCAGAAATACCAAGGTTCCTAGATAACTACAGTATATTCAGATAAGAGATAGACCGGACATAAACAAGACCACGTGATCATCGAACGCTGTAACATTCGGCAGGGACGTATTAAGAGTCACGCAGTACATATTTTAGATAGTAGATGCTGCTTTGCGTAACTTTGTAGTAAATTAGCACAATTCGATGTGTATACGATTGGTGATGGATATAGGATCATGTGGGGGTGGGGTAAGAAATATATAATGATGTAAATATACATAAGGGTTTCAAAATTTTCGCTTCGATTTCCAGCTTCGGATGCCGCCTGATGTTTGGTGAAATACAGTCGAATATAATCTCAAAATGGCGTTTAAATTAGCCTAAATTAAAAATAATCGTATATCTCTTAAAATTCCTTTTAGAATATTGATTAGTTTATTTTTTGATTTCTAGGTAAATATGTAACCAAATTAAAACGTTCAAAACGTAAAAAAATGTGCATGGTTGAACATTGTCAGAAAGTAGATTCTTGAATAGGTTTTGCCAAAATGGGTTCAAAAATGTCAATAATTAATTCAAAAATACAGTAGCTTTATAATTACTTATAACTTACCGAATTTGATGAACGACATCTTTTATTGGAAAGATGAGCTTGATGAGCTTTCATCATCGCTACTGCCTGAAGCACCAACGTCAATAATGAATGGCTCGACTTGTTCCTCTAAAATATTGTCCAGTTCCCACATTATCTTTTCAACTTTGTCTTTCACGTGCTTAATACAGTTTTCCCATTTTTGCGCTGTTATTAATTCTAGTGCTTCTTTGAAAAGTCCTTTGAGGTCACAAAATTTAAAAGTTGTATTGTGCTTAGCTATATAATTTTTAACCTCTGCCCATATGAGCTCAATGGGATTGAGCTCGCAATGGTATGGAGGTAAACGGAGCACAGTTTTATTTTGACTTGCTGCCATTTCGTCAATGGCGTATTTTTGATATTCCGCCTTGTGATCCTTGACAATTCTTAATAATTCTACTTTCAGCATTGCTTCTTCAAAGTTGATATTTTTCGAGCGGAGCCAATTTTGAACATCAACTTTCCTTGAAGCCGTTGTTGGGACCTTCTCCATTCTTCGAGAATGATAAGGCACATTATCCAACACAATTACTGCGTTTTCCTCTAAGTTCGGTAAAATTTTTGAAAACCACTGTTCAAACGATTCGCCATTCATTTCCTCGTGGTAACCTCCAGTTTTCTTAGACTCAAAGCACCACAGACCGTCAACAACAAATCCATCCTCACTGCCAATATGGCAGATAATGAGCCTTTTCCCTTTACCTGGAAATCGAAGTACTAACTGGTGTAGATTTATTTCAATAAGCGAACCTTTTTCAAATGTTTTCATCATATTCAGCGAAAAAACATTGAGACATGAGTATCAGATTGCTATAATTGGGATTATTTAGTCATATTGAAAGAAAGAATATTGAACGTCGTATGATTACTCAGCGCTTCACAATTTAATTTAAAGTTATAAACCTTTAAAAAATGAATGATCAGGAACCTGAAATGCGCGCAAATATGAATATTAACAAATTATAACTTTATAAAGCTTAAAGTATGAATTAAAATGATTAGAAATATTAGGAACGGTACACAATATAAAACTTAGTTACTTTTTTTAAGTTTATAATATTCGATATATTTTAAGATTATATTAAAAAATTATTGAAATATCGAAAACACATAAAAACATGGCTTAAAAAAGTTCTAACAAATGAAAATGACAATAAAACATCCACGCATTTTATCGAAAGTTATAAAAGTTTTGTTACTTGTAATATGTTTTATCTGCCCCCTGGAATTAATGTTTAGAACCTTGTTCCCAAGGTTTGAAAAACATCCGATTGTTGTCTATTACTCGTATTTACCTGCTGGATTTTTTAACCCGGTGGACAGTCCATCTAGAAAGGCCCTCCTGGATGAAGTTACAGAATCATCAACCCATACTTTACTTGTAGTGTGTCCTGCGTTTACCCTCGTTTCATCAAGGTAATAAATCTTCCTGTTTTGATTTCTATATTTCCCAATTTTTGTTAAATAATTCCTCCTCCATAGCACAATTTCTTCTCTATCCAGTAGTAAACTATTACGACCCCGTTTTTTCCATTTGAAATTTAAATGCTTCAGTAACGCATGGAAAGTTGATCGTTTGAAATTTGGCAACGTTGTATCTCCATTTACCTCCTGCAGTACTTTATCTATAGTAGGTATTTCATTCCTAAAGAAGAATTCATGCACTTTCCTCCTAATCGCATGCTTATCAGCTTCATCCAATGATTTAACAATACTTTTGCGATGTTTACAGGTCATTGGCTCAGAAAAGGTGTGATTTTTTTTGTATTGTCTTAACACATTAAACACTGATGCGCGACACACCCCAACTTTGTGAGAAACCTTCACAACAATTTCTTTGATGGTTGATGCCTCGTTCTCCTCGCGCTCGATCTTATATATATTCAAAATGACCTCTTTCATTTCTGCACTCAAGTGTCTTTTTTTAGAGCGTTTCCTAGGTGGACTACAGGAGTTTACAACTTCATCGGCAGTATCTGTACTACTGGGCATTTTGCGCAAGCAGTTGATAACAATAACAAGGTATAACAATAACAACGACAAACTCAACAACTTAATAAGATAACAAACGAAAACGTCCAAAGAAATATCAAATTGCAATGATGCACACGACATACGTAACACGTCTGAACCTGAATGTGACTCTGCCTTGATACGACTGCTCTGCCGCTCGGCATAGGCATTTAATTGCGAATTGACCAATGAGGGCTCCTGTTTTACGTCGAGACGGCGGCGTTAGCCTGAAAATCACCCGAACCTTTTGTTTACATCCGGTCTATCTCTTATATGAATATACTGTAGGCTATTGAGCACCAAAAAAATCTGAATGGGCTAGTCCGGTCCAGCATCTAGCGTGGAAAGGTACAATATGAACCAGCATCTAAATCTGCGTGATGCGTAAGTTGACCTAGCTAATTATTTATCAATGAATACAAAAAATCGAAGTTGGCATATCCCTATAGCAACAATGGAGCTATCGATTTGGCGTTAATTTCCGGTGAATGTAGATATTCATGATTCCACTGATACTTCCAATGTGTACTCATTTCGTTTTTCTGGATACCAAAATATTGTAAATTTAGGAAAAAGTTAATGAATCATTGTTTGAAACTTCAAACTATTTATTAGCCAAACACTTGAAGTTTCTTACCAAATAAATAGTGATTACTTCAATTTCATTTTCACGTTTTTGCTACTGTTTTAGCGGACGTTAGCATTGTTATTTCAATCGTGACTGTTTCCGAAAATTCCCAATTTTCAGGTCACCCTGTATGTTATGTATATATGCTGAATTATCCACAAAAGCTATAGTTACGAGTTTTAAACTTGTTAACGTAGTACATATAATCAATATACAACTGGCTGGTTCGTTTCCTAAATATCTCTAAGTCGAAATATAAATGAACCATTATTCCTACCTCAAGAGTTTATTGAAAGTTATAATATATGAAATGTAATATCACATGAGTCCGCACATACCTGAGCCTACTTGGTCATGTTTCTCATCATTTTTGACAGGTTTGGTTATTTTGAATTGCTTCCCAAATATTGCCCTTCTGCTGAACTGTAGTGCTCAGTTTTTTGGCATAAACCGCATTTTTTGGAAAATCTCAGGCTATTAAATCTGGCGATCTTGGGGGCTATAAGGTATGAGTGATGAAAAATTTAATCATGAGGGCTCAGGTGTATGTCGCTTCTATAGACAAGCATTCATGTGACATTATTTCGCACCCTCAACTGCTTATTTATTTATTTATTTATTTAGCAACATCCAACAGCCATAGCCAATTACAGGATGGAAAAGCATGAAAATATAAACAAATGCATGCATGTTGTGGATGTATGTAGAGAAAGCTAAAACGCTGCAAAAAAAAACCTCAAAACAGAACTGGGAGGAAAAAAAAGCGTTCTAGCTTTACCTACCCAGAAGTCAACAATCACATCAGCAAGCATTAACGAAAATAAGCATTAATGTCTCCCAAAATCGCACAAAACGAAAATATATCTAAAACGCTATTAACTGAATTATAATTACGGCATATTATATATATAGGGGAAAACTTAAGTATGTCAGTCCTAGGCCTGGCTAAGTAAAAAGTTAAACTAGTTCGTGACGATAATCTAGGAATTAAGAAGTTAAGTTGTTCTAAGATGACACTGGAAAATAAGAGATTGCAATAAGAATGTATTTATTTTAATTTATTTTGAAGATATTGAAAATACAGATCGATCAATTATATATTTGCTAGCCTGTATTGGTAGAACCAAAAAGCTTCCTTTTGGCACAATCTTGACATCCTAGAAACAAAGTAACGGTAATACCGGGCAGGAGGTGCTATCTAGCTATGCAGCTTGAAAAGTATCGGTATCATTGATGAGTTAATGTCGTTTGCGGATAATGAGAGAATAGCTGGAAATTGACATCAAGCATAGGCTAAGTAGATGAGGCTGCTGATCCTAGTACAATACATCAATAATTCCACTCCATTTCCAGCCTGGAGCTTTTATAGGACCTCCTACGTCTAATCAGAAGACGTAGCTTTTCTCCTAGCGCATTTTATTTACATAAAAAAACATACTTTCTATCTGAGAGGAGGACGCAATCGGTGGCTTCACTAAGTTCTTGACCACATCTCAAATGACAAACGGAGTCGTTGGTTAACATGATCCAATTGAGAGCCGTGCCCGCGTGCAAATAAGCCAACTACTTATTCTTACAGCTTTACAGGATGTCCCATTTTAATCTCTTCACAAATATTTCCAAAACTGCCTCGTAATGAAAGTTTTCAACTTAAGATGTAGAGTTTTGGTCATCTGAAGGCCTAGCGAATATTTTCAAATAGATAGATCTTTTCTCTCACCGGAGCTGGACAGAGAAGGAAATTCTACATCCGAAAATGACCTTGACCTTCAAAGCCATTTCAAGCTCAAGTAGAGACAGTGAAAATAATTTGCGCTGGCAAGAACGTTCGACACCAAGCAGGAAATGTCCGAATGTGATCTTGACCTCAAAATCAAGGTCATGTCAATATTTTCAAGGCCAAATTTGCAGAGTACAGGAAATTATATATTTGAACGTGTAAAATATTGACACCAACTTAAAGTTGATGGTCAAGGTCAAATTTGAGTGATCCCCATAAAGCTTTGAACTATGCTGTCGAACATTTTTGCAGATTGTTTTCAATGTCTTGATTGGATCTTGAAATGACCTTGAACGTCAGAGAGATGGTCATGGTCGAGGTGATATTCGGACGTGAAATTCCCTCTTCTTTCCAATTCCGTTGGAAAAAAGGGGAATTCTTTTTGAGAATACTCATTTGACATTGAAATAACCTTGAAGTCAGCGGTTAAGGTCATAGTCAAGGTCATCATCATTTCGCTCTCTCCACTGTGTTAACGAACATTTTTTCTACAGCAAATTGTTTTTAATGCCTTAATTTGACCTTCAAATGGCCTTCAATGTCATAGTGATGGCCACAGTTAAGGCTACTTACGGACATAAGACGTCACCCTCGAAATCCTCCAGCTCTCTTTCAACCTTTTTTTTAGGACACGTAGTCTTCGAAACATTTAGGTGGGAAGATTAAAATGGGACACCCTGTATACTGTAGTCCACTTTCTGTAGGTCCCAGCGTTTTTACCTCTTGAACTGTTGCCGCATGTTATGGGATTTCCTTTTCCGTCGTTGCGAAATTCCGAGGATACAAAAATATTTGGAATAATTACAAGGGGTGCTATAATCTTTCCTCGGGATGGTGATGATATTGTTAAGAATAAATAACCCCCTTTATAAGGATTATTGGGTCTGTTTTTATTACTTCGAAAGGAATTACTGCGACCCTGCTGACAACATGGCTGTGATAATGGCAACTGTATGTGAACATCTGAATACAGCATCTTCTTGGAGATATTTCAATCAATGACGTGTTCTAATTTACATGATCACCAAAATTTTCTTCTACTTGCGCAAAGAATGCTTTGACTTGGTTCACTAAAAACCTAACCACATCATCCCAAAGGGTTAACGCTGTCTAATCTATATGATTACTTAAAATTTCTCTGATCGTTTCCGTCGGCTCTTTCAATTCCACTAATTCGGGGGGGCACGGCACGGTCGACTTCCAAGGGAACTTTTCAGCCATCCGGCTAATGCCAGTTTCCGGAAAGACGCCACGCTTCGTTCTGTCGACGTCCCGTCTGTCCTACGGGACGCGTTTCTGGATGCACTCGACCGAACTGCTCGCTCTAGGCTCCTGCTTTTCAACAGAAAATGGGATAATTAGCTGGCACAAATTGTTTTATTGCAGGGCATCGTGATCATTAGCATACTTTTTTCTTTGACTTAACCATAGTTCTGCTTGAGAAAGTACTGGAATGTATGAGGACGGCGAAGGTATAAATTTGAGAGGGGAATGTCAAACGATCAGTATTTACTGTGACCCTAAAGCACTGTGTCCAACCTTGATCCGTTGATCAGATTCCTGCTGTCTGAAACCGTAACCTTGCCAGGCCTTCACAGTGGCACAGGGGTTTCGTCATGCTCTCTGTAGAAACGAATGTGGCCTCTCCTGCGAGACCCAAGAGCCTCATGTGTCGATGTAGACGACACCCAACTAGCAAAGTAGTGCTATAAGCTTTTGGTAAAAGAACCGTTCAGCCATAAAAGCTCTCTATTGTTATTGCCTGAACACCAAAATGCTGGCTTAATGTTGTGTGGCATGCAAATTTGCTTTCTGCAACATATTTGCTCTAAAATGAGGTGTTTAAAATAATCTTATAGCATAGTTACACAACACCTTATAGGACAAATTTTTAACTGTTGCATAAACGTTTATACAACTATTTTATACGGTATATTTGCAGATTAGTCAAAATGGTTGTGTAGTGGCATCCATGGTAACGTTTATAAAACAAACCCGAGCCTTGTTGTTTTGCTGTGCAAATTTACTACTTTAGCCAACAAATTGCTCCCAACGGCAGCACTTATACAACTGTTGTTTAGTAACTGTTAAAGGCTGTACATCTGCAACAATATTACAACTTTTGTAGTACAAAATTTCTGTGCTCGGCATACATTTGTTGCTAGATATTTTGGTATACAACTTCGCCATAACCTAACTTTCTGCTGTCATATTTTTGTTAAAATGCCATAACCAATATTTTACGACAAACAACGCATGCATATTTGTTAAAAAGGTTTTATCAACTGTTCAAACAGAAGATATAGATCTGGTACAAATTCTAGGTAAATCATTCGACTCTGTCGGTATTTCGTTTCTGACATTTGTCAAATTGTTGTATAACATCTGCAGGCAACAACAAAATATTCTAATAATCTAAAGACAACATGGACGATGCCATGATTATACACAACCACCCGCCATATTGGGCAAACATTTATTCCTCTATTTGATATTAAATAATTATGTTTCAGTTCGCAATTACAGATATAAAGTGATAAACATTAGTGTAATTGTGTCTAAATATAGGATTTGTGGAAGATTTAACGCAGATAAGTTCGGTTTTCCTTCATAAAAATCTAGACATACTTTTGATCATTATCAAAATATGAATCAAATACGAAGCCCGTAGAAATTGCGTAACTACTTTGCACGATAATCACAATAAAATTTGCTGCGCAGGTAATTCAATAGCCCTACATCACACTGTAGAAGTTTATCATATACATATGTATGAAATTCACAATGGCCGATATGTAAGTAAACAAGATGACTGTATTGTGTTAGTTATATATTCTTCACTTCGTCTATTCTATACAATACATAAGAAATAGTTTGGTTGCAATAAAGTAGAATCACGTAACAGAATAGTTGTATAGTTGACAAAAACTGAATCTTGCACTGACGCAAATGTCCTATATCGGCTGCAAGAGGCTTACACTTTTGTTGTATAACTGTTACATGCAGCCCTTATGCAACCTCTTAAATGCCTGAAGTGTCCTATTATGTGTGCCCATTCCGCTTGTATAGCTGTTCTAAGAGGGTTTTGCCAATGTTCTTACAGTATACAATGCTGTGTAAGGAATACTGTATAATCATTCTTGCAACTCTAATAGGAGTGATAATTGTTAGTTGGGCAGTGACATGTTAGGAGACTCACTATGGCCCTTTATGGCCTTCCATTCAGTCCGATTAAAAGCGGGCCTTCGTTCTTTGATGAACTCTTTTGTCTGCCTTCGGCCCAACTGGCTGTTCCACCATCCTAGGGACTTTTTCTTGGTCCAATTTCCTATGGACGGTTTGGTGCGTGTTCTGGTCACGCCACGGAAAGCCTGTGGTCATGTGAGGCGATTAGCCACACCATATCGGGCTAGCTCATCCGCCTTTTCATTTCCTTTGTGCCCTTCATGTCCTGGTACCCGGAGCAAAGTTACCTTGTTTCTGTTTCCCAGCTCTTTGAGAGCAATCCCATACTAGTTTAGACGATATTTGCGATGAACTTATCTGGCGATCGACTGATTTGCAGTATCATTACTTATTAGCTCTTTTGGATTTTGGATTTGTATGGTAGTTACCTCAGCCAGAAATATTTTTGCAATATTGCCTAGACTTGAGATCTCAGTTTTTGGCCTTGCCCCATAAATCTCGGCTCCAGCTCCAGTTTTCGACCCGTCCGTATACCATTAGCTTTTGGCATGTGTAGGAGGTCCCTTCTTACATGCCTTCCTTTCTGGTACTATTGTTTGATAGTTTTTATCGAAATTGCACGCTAGAACAGTTGTGTCCGCGGGCATTACCAATGTAGGATCTATCTTCAACTCCGTGCTGCAGACTGATCGGTGATTGGCCTTAAGTTAGTCTGTGAGCCACGGAAAAGGCATTACCCTGAATAAATATATGTAACGGTGGTACGCCGAGAAGAACCTCCAACGCTGCAGTGGGAGCGGTATGGATGGCCCCCGTGGCACCCAAGCAAGCTAGCCTTGTACGCCACTTAATAGCCTCATCGCTCCCGGCTGTGTAGTCTTTTTCCACAACTTCTCCCGCACATCTGTCTACACCTTCCTAGGGCTATTGTAGCTTTCTGTGCTGTTCTGTTTATTTGAGAATTCCACGTTAATCTTCGGTCAAAGATGACTCCAAGATATTTTTCCTCGCTGGCATAAGGGATCTCTACACCATGCAGGGTTAGTGGCTGTCTATTTGCTGTGCTCTGTCAGTATTTATTATGGACTGTGATATTTCTTGAAAGCTGACATCAGTAACTATTAATGTATAGAGTATGGGGTATGGGCTGCGTGCATAAATTACAGTCTACTCGTAATTTGTACTATGGTACTATAACAATTTCAGTGCTTGTGATTGTTTTATGCGTTCGGAAGTAGAAAAAAGTAATCGTTCCGCAAAAGAGTACTTTTCTTCACGTGCTCAGAACCTTGGGAATAAGATGATCGTCAATTGTCAATTTAGTGGTCCCCTGTTTGTTTACTATATTTTTGCGCTAAATACCACCTAGTCAGCAAGATGACATTTTATTGTTTTATGGGTTTCTTACATAATAGCCGTGCCGTACCAAGCATATACCCCTGAGTTGCCATTCTATTCAGTTGTACTGTGTAAACAGTGGCCTTGACGTTGAACGTCAATTTATATCAGTCACGTCAATATGCGACCTTTCAAAATAAATTTACTGTAAGGCACATACCGTAGATATAGAACCATGTAACGCTTTCACATTAACATTGGTCTGACAAAATGAAAATACAACCGTTAAAAATTAATCGATTCAGAAAAACCCTGCTGTTTAGACAGGCACTGGAAACTGGTGCTCTGATGGGAACTGGAGATATGGTAGCCCAGACCTTGATAGAGAGAAAAAAGCTAGAAAGGAACTACGATCCTTCAAGAACGCTAATGTTCCTTTTATTGGGGTCTTTCTTTGTCGTAAGTTTGTCTTCAGGTTTACTTATATGTAGATATGCTTCTTTAGTAGTCTGTGGTTATACCCCTTTCCACAAATGGTAATAGCCATGGAAATGTTCCGAGAAAAATGTTATCAAGAACGTGATCTTGACACGTTTTTCAGTTTTCATGAGGGTTGCTTATACCACTACTTTTTAAATTTGAATTTTCCCAAGAAGGATGAGCTACTATTGCAACTATTTTTGAATCAACGAATATTGGATGTTCTGAAACTTCGGGTACAACAGCAGCTGAGTTAAAGAAGAGATGAAGTGTCATACGTTGCGTATAAATACCACAGTATAGAGCCGGCATCCACGGCAGTACATGTTCTCAGTACAAAGAGCACCAGCATAATCCCAACTGTTGACATGCTCACTCTAGCGAGAAGCAGCGAGAGACAGCGGACCTGGGTCGGATTGTGTATTCGACGCTGTTAAATCCTTTATTCAACATTGAACAGCTCAACCATATTGTGAATCAAACAGGTTCTGTATGTGGATGACTGTTTTGAGTCTAGTCTAGCTAAAAGCTACTAGGTCCTCCATTCCTATATTTCGGAAGTCACTGCTCGGATTATATTACAACACAAGCTACTGCTATACCAATAATAGAACACCTTAAATTATTTTACCAATAAATGCGAACATTTTTAAAGGTAATACAAAAGCTCATAGGGGTCAACACCTAACCTAAAGAATGCGAAAATTTGTTATTTGTCGTTTTTCTACTTTCTGGTTATTCCGTGCCATAGTAAAGATATAGGTTGTTCGAAAACTCTAAAACCAGGCATGTCTATGCGTTGCAGTTGATAAATTTTAGTGTGAACAAATTTGCAGAAATCGATTCCCTTAACAATTGTTTATGGCAAAAATGTACTTCGATGTTGGGTCATATATTTTAACAGTGAGTAGATCTGATCAAAAGATATGTTTTTCTCCTTTAACATTTTTTTGGTAAAATTACAGTAACAAAGTTATAGCACTTAAGAAGTTTGAGTACCGCCCTGTCTCAGTAATAATATTATGTGCTCGTGTTTGGCAACAACGGATATAATCCGCCTTATCGGTTCATCGCATCGGAAACAAAAAAGCGAAAGAATTTGTAACGCTTATCACGATGTTTTTACTACAGTTTTATTCAATTGCATTCAGTCAATGTGTCAGTCGGTAACGCGTGAGTGAATATTGGTGTTTGTTGCGTTGCTCAAACGAAATAAAAAATGGCACATGTTTACGAAAATGCTGAACTTGTGGACATGATTCTTATTTACGGGGGGGGGTCTTTACAAAATGCTGCCGCGGCATCACGGATTTATGCGGATCGGTTTCCCAATCGAGTGCAACCAACCCCTCGTGCCTTTGTTAATGTAGTACAAAGGGCTCGTGAATCAGGTGACTTAAGACATCATAGGGGAGGGCATGCCGGTGCTCCAAGACCGCACGATCAAATACAGGTCCGCACTGAAATACTTGTCGGGAGGATACTTTATAAAAGAAGGTAACATTTTTTTTAATTATTTTTATTTTTACACACATATTTTGGTTTATCTTCCTTCTACAATCATTATCTGAAATTTAATGACTCAACTTCAAAGTCACTCTGTATAAAATCTGAATTTCAAGAATACCTTTATCCATTGTTGCTTAACTGAATCGTGTAATATGATATCTCGCGTTGGGCCCTAATAGATAAAGCTGTGTAAGGATTTGGGAACAACTTCTGTTTTCATAAAGTTATATATACGACGGGTGTAAATTAAGTGATGAGACTGCCAACGTAGAATTCGATCTGGCAACGCTGGAGACAGGGGAACATGTGATCCGCCTTCAGGACAAGTTCGAAGTAGTGACTTTGCCTGTCAAACAGTTTTTTCTATTGTGCCCTAAAGATGAGTGAAATCAATTTTGAGCAACGATGTTCTATCAGGTTCAGCTTCAGACAGGCACAGTGCAGCGAAAACCCTTGCTAAACATCAGCAGGCATATAGAGATAGAGTTCTGTCAAGAACCCAGGATTTTCGGTGGTTAAAGGTATTTTCACAAGGGAGAGAGTCGATTGAACATGAACAATGAGGCGGAAGGCCTTTATCTTCAGGAACCGATGAAATATGTCGACAGAAGCCGAAGAAATGACTGTAACCGCCCAGCGAATTACTATTAGAGTATCGAAGTTTCAGACCTCGTACGATGGTTGTTCCCGAAATAGGGATCCCAAACAGCTTCAGCCACACTAGAAGGTACGACGCAAAATTCATCGCGTAGCTGCGCCCCCACTCCAGATTCCCTCCGGCCAGAAACAGAAGTTATTCCCAGATCCTGTATGCAATCTCATAGTTTTTTAACTCTTAGAACGCTACGCGAAATAATACACGATTTACTTCGATAGCAAAAGAGCTTAATGAAATTCAATACAGTGGACCTCCGGTAATCCGACAAACATTATGCAGGGCAGTGTCGAACTATCGAATTTGTCGGATTATAGAGCACTGCCTAAGACCCCCTATAGTCCATAATTTTTTACAAAAGAGTACCTTGTAATCCGACAAATTACATATCCAATGGTAAGATTATGTATGTTATGTATATGTATGTACTTTGAAGTACAAATCATACATAGTTGATGTATGTCGAATTTAGCAAATTAAATAACAATAGAGAGCTTACGTTTTATTATAAAATTAAGCATAAATGCACATACTTACGTACCAAAATAGTCAAGAATTATTAATCAAAATCATTAATGAATTTATCAAACTATGAAGCTTGGAAATATTCATCAATTTTTGTTTGTTTAAGGTTGTTATAACGCGAGATCAGAGCTTGGTCCCTCAGTCTTCTCAAAAGTAAAAGTTCGTTGTAGGATGTACCATTCTCTTCAGCCCATGGTAAACCTAGCTCAAAGGCGTTAATTGCGTCTTGTGCTGTGACTTGTGGAGCAGTTGCAATCACGTCGTCGTTATTTTCCTGATTGTTTGTTGTATAATAAGAACACTCTTTTATAATCTCTTCGTCAGGCATTTCATAAAAAACATTTTCCTCTTTATCCATTCCACGGCACCAGATTTCCAAATCTTCCGGACTTATCTGTGTTTCAGTAGCGACTTGTTCTATAACTTCCGAAGTAACACTGATTTGTGGAACATTGCTAGGAGTGGTGACTATATCTGGCCATAACTTTTTCCAAGACGATTTAATAGTTGATGGACTGACAAAGAGCAAAAACCAAGTCTTTCATATTAAATTCTTTTAAAGTTTTTTCTATTGGTTGGTCTTTTGATACGGCTCTCAGAAGTAGGTTTTTCTTATAGTCTTGCTCGACAATTTGAATGATATTCTGGTCCATTGGTTGAATCAGTGCAGTGCAATTTGGCGGAAGAAACATCGCAGTGATGCATTTATCCTCAGTTGTTAGTTATTCTTCAGACGGATGACCGGGAGCGTTATCAAGAAGCAGCAACGCTTTTTGAGGAAAATTATGATCTTTTGACCATTTTCTAACTTCAGGTACGAAGTATTCATCAAACCACTTTTTAAAAAGGTCTTTTTTCATCTATGCGCTTTTTTGTCCAGGTGAATCAATGTTTTTGAATGCCCATGGTTTATTAGATTTCCCAATGACCATCATCTTAAGCGCGTGTGTGCCCGCAGCGTTAGCACATGGTAGTATGGTTACACGCTCTTTACTTACTTTTCGTCCAGGTACGGATTTTTCGTTACAAGGAACGAAAGTTTTGTTAGGCATCACACGCCAAAAAAGCCCTGATTCGTCTGCATTGTACACCTGTGACGGGTCAAGATTTGAATCGTTCACCTTTTGCAAAAATCTTAATTTAAAGTGCTCTGTGCAGGTGGCATCGTTAGAAAGTTTCTCTCATGTAATAGTCATTAAACGTATGCCATGACGACTTTTAAAACGTTCTAGTCATCCTTTGCTGTCCTCAAAATCATCTTTTTTTGTTATTTCCTTATAAAAAAAACTTAGCTTTCATGGTCAACATGGGTCCAGAACTTGGTGCATGCCTATTTCTTTCCTGAAGAAACCACATGTACAAAGCTTCTTCCACTTCTGGATGTTCAGCTTTCTTGAGTGTCTGTCTCTTGCCTGGCCCGCAGTCAGTAGTTGACACGAACTTCTTGATCTTCTCGTGGTTTCTTTTAATGACATAAATTGTAGATCGGCCTACGCCGTATTCACTTGCTAAATTACTGAAAGTTACATTGCGATTTAAGCGGTCTAACATATCACATTTTTCTTTAATTGTCAATGTTTTGTGCTTTCGCTTCTGAGCTTTTGATGACATTACTAGGTACTATACTTAATACACAATGAATAAATAGTAAACAATGAACGCACGCTAGGCCGTACCGCTATCACAAGTAGTCAGTTTCAAACTAAGTAAAACAATGCTTACACGTCGAGCACGATAGCGGTGGCGCTTACAAGTTGTACCCTGTTCAAACCTGCGTGATCCACATTAGTGAAGATTGTCAAATACGTATGTATGTAATATTGAAAAACAAGTGGGATTACAGGGGGCCCCGGATTAGACAGGGGCCGGATTATCGGGGGTCCACTGTATATTCTAACCTCGAATTGCTTTTATTATATTTACAATCCTCTCTTAAGAGCATCCTGTATAATATTCCAGCGTGATTCGACAATTTGTATTGTAGGGTCCTATGTTAAGTGCTTGGTACAAGTGCCTATACAAACTTGGTCATCGTGATAAAGACAAGTCGCAAACCGTAATATTACTGCAAAAAGTACTGCTGGACCAACTTGTCTTCGCTCCTAGCTCGCTGGTCGTCGTGTTGTCCATATTGAGCCTCATGCAAGGAGGTAATCTCAAATCGGCAAAAGAAGAAATCAAAGAAAAATATGTGGATATTCTGGTGAAAAATTGGCAGGTATGGCCTGCGATACAGATGTTCAACTTCTATCTTGTACCATTGAAGTACCAAGTACTGCTAGTGCAATCTTTAGGTTTACTGTGGAACACTTACTTGTCGTGGAAGATTCATAACTAATATATGCTATTTTTTAAAGCTCAATTCGGTTTTCCTTCATTTCCATAGCTTAAGGTGTTTCTCAGTTTCCAGCCGCCACAAGGTACATAACTATAGACTGGTATCGAAACACAATATGCGCCACTATTAACGTGGAGTGGTGTTTGAAAACGGCAGAATCCGCGCACATCGACTTTGTCTATTCAAAGGTACGCCGCTCTAGGAGCAGCGTACGATATCCTACTTTCTTCCGTTTTGGTACCCGTGCATGGTAGCAATGGAATCACGCAGTTTTGGATCGCGCGGCATTTCCATGCCAACGACTTTGATCAGATTAGGAGATATTTGCATTGCATTGCTTGTCGCTAAAATTGCGTAGTTATTGCATACTGTTGACGCTATAATCTACCAATGCCTATCAAAGTGACAGTGACATTAGGCTTGTGACGCTTTTTGCAATTTATATAAGAAATTCCATGTCTTGATATCATCAAACACCACAATTATCTGCAAACGCTCGCAGTTTTTAAAAATAACTGAAATTGGAATTTAATCACAGAACTGTTAATTGCACTTTGATCCTCACTACAATGGCAATTTGGAGACAAACAAATTCTTGACTGACTCCTTCTACGTAGTCTGAATTTGTTGTTGCATTCTGAAAGCCCAAATATAACAATTAATATTTCGAAAACTCATTAGGGGAGGCTTTACAACCCTGTAGTAATGTTTTAGTTCTGTTAAAAATGCATACGAGGAAATATTGTATTCGCAAAAATTTTTGAAAATCACAGCTTTGTTCCGACACAGGTATGGGACACGTTCAAAAGTAATTTACATACCAATTTTAAAATATTAGCCCCAGCAGTCCATTTTCTGGTTTATTTTAATGATGTTCGTTGTTCCAGCGGCTTTGGTAGTTGTACGAAACTAATCATAGTATCTAATCATAAAGTGGAGATAATTTCATTTTTTGTGTATTTGTGTTGTATGCTGTGTTTTGCCATTTTAATATAACGTACCATCAAGTAACTCGTAATTTTCCATGATTGGTAAGATACAAATGAAATTTGCAATACAAAAGCGTGGGGTAAAATTATTGTTTTCGATACACATAACTAGAAAGGTCGTTCCAGTACATGTCACTGGATGTTCCCAGACAGTAATATGTGTTCTAAGCATAAACTGTACATTTTGCTACTATGTTTTTCGATAAATATAAATAGTTATTGACCTGTTTACAAATATGGTGTAGATGTAACCAAAACGTACCCAATTAAGTCTTGATTTGATTTGAGTCTTTTGAATGGACTTACGCATGTACATAGTTGACTCTTTTGGCAGAACTTCCCACTTCCGTCTTAGTAGTTACTAATACAACGTTAACTTCAACTTATGTAAACAAAAACAAAAAGTCGTGGAAATGACGGTTGTACAGATAGATTGGCTCTGTATCTCTCATACAATTGTTTTAGTTTCGTTGATCATAGTAAGCTTGGAAATGAACTGAACATAGTCTAATTGATGACAGAATCACGTGGAAAGTACGGTCATTCTACTCGACTCCATTTTTTAAACATATCTGTAGTTGTGTTCCTTTAGGGAATAAATTAATATCGGAAAGCTTCAGTACATCGGAAAGAATCAACTACAATCATTAATTTCGTAGTGAAATATTTCAAAAACGAGTTTGTAGGCCTTCTTCCGGTTTTGAAAGAGTGTAATGCTTCATATCATTGCTTTCAACACACTCCTATATTTTTTCCTCATTAGAGCTTGAAGTAATACGAGAAACTGTTATCATTTTTTGAAGAGTTCACTCAATCTTGTCTGAACTATCCCAGAAAATTAACAGTAGATTTTTCAAACTTCACAGAAACGTGTTAATGTGGAATCTTGAACATATAAAAATATAGAATTGGGAATATGCATGTGATCGGTTATTTATATTTATCTACAGTCTATATTGCTACAGAAAGCTTTCTTCAATCTTATTTTATATGGGGTTGTCCAAAACGGAAGCAGGAAAGTAAACGCATATTATAACAAGAAAGATTCATATTCAAATCAAGTTGGGTACTTTATTTTGAAGGTTCATTTATACCATTTATGTATGAAAAATAATATCGCTTAAATGTTCACCACGACTGGATTTGCAGACGTCCACGCGATGGTCGAAATTTTCAATGACATTTTGCAACATGGTCGGTTCTATGGCATTTATCTCGGCAATGATGTTGTTTTTGAGTTCTTGGAGGGTGGCTGGTTTGTTGACGTAGACTTTGCTTTTCAAATATCCCCATAAAAAGAAGTCCAAGGGAGTCAAATCGCACGATCTTGGTGGCCATGGCACACTTCCTCTGCGCGAAATCACGCGATCACCGAAGAAGGACTGCAATCGATGGATATTGACGTTGGTTGTGTGGCATGTTGCACCGTCTTGTTGGAAATAAACATCGTCCATATCCATTCCTTCAAGTTGCGGCAAAAAATAGTCCTCTATCATCACGTGATATCGCTCAGAATTGACGGTAACGGCGTCCCCGGCCGCATTTTAGAAAAAGTAAGGTCCGATGATGCCCTTTGACCAAAATGCACACCAAACAGTCACTTTTTGAGGATGCATCGGCTGCTCTTGATACTCACGGGGATTTTCGTTCGCCCAGATGCGGCAGTTTTGCTTGTTTACCGTCCCATTCAAAGTGAAATGCGCTTCATCGCTGAACATGATTTTTGATGAAAAATTGGCATCAATTTGGCGGTGTTCAAGGAGCCAATCTGAGAACCTTCGACGCGAAAAATGGTCGGCCCGACGCAGCTCTTGCGTCAATTGGATCTTGTAGGCGTGTACATTCAAATCCTTGTGGAAAATGCGGAGCAAACTGGTTCTCGAAATGCCCAATTCTTGGGATCGACGCGTTGTTGATTGTTTCGGATCGTCTCTCACACTCTCCTTCACAACAGCAATATTTTCCGGTGTGCGAACGCTCCTTGGCCGGCCAGAGCCTGGCAGATTTGCCACAGAACCTGTTGCCTCGAATTTACGCACCAGACGACCGATGGTTGTTTCGTTTGGGCGGTTGTTGAGACCGAAATGTTCACGAAGCGCGCGAAACGTGTTTTTTATTTTTGCACCATTTTTGTAGTGCTCTTGAATAACTTTAATGCGGTCTTCAATCGAATACGAATCCATAGCGATCAATGGTAAACGTTCAACTAACAAAATGACATGTCGGTGACAGAAAACAAAGATGACGTCTATATCAAATTGACGTTTACTTTCCTGCGTCCCTATTGGACAACCCTTTACTTATGCGAGTATTAATTATTACAAACTGGGAAAAACGCGCAACAAATGTAAGATATCGAAACAAAACGCTATTTGCGTGACGGTACGATATCGCCAAGTGAGCAGCCAATCCTTTATCGCTGATATTGATTGTCAACCTATCAGTTTGATCAGTGCCAAAGAGCTGACTCGAAATTTGCCACTGAGATATCCAACTACAATGGGTTACGCACCTTTTTCAACACAGACATCAACTCCATTTTACAGCGGATGTGCTGTTACCATAAAAATTAACAAAAGACTTTGAAAACTTGACAGCAGATCATGGTAGGAAATTGACGAAATACCGGCTAAGATGCAAACTATGAGTCGTAACGTCACTGCAAAGCGCGTGAAAATAGAACCTATCAAATCTTAACAGCAAACCATGACAGAAAATTACTCAAACATACAATAAAATGGCAAAATGACTTGTGGAGTCTCTGCAACGCACGCAAAAGATGCAGCGTTTAAATCAACGCTATTGGCATTGTACCTTTAAATATTTAATTATAAAAAATACACGCATTTTATATACTGGCGTAAATAATCAACAGAAAATCCTTAAGCTTATCGTTATCTAGAATGATCTGGTAACGTCTGTGGTTCCTGAGACAAAAGCCTTCACCGAGGGGAGACATTCTTCCTGTACACGCCGGGGTGAGCTCCTTGGCTGCTCGGTGAAGGGATAAGCTGACAGCTAATATCGCAAGTGGTCTTCTCTTCTGTCGTAAAATTGTCCGGTTGCTCCATCCCCGGAAAGATGCTGAATGCGATATACGCCGAGACAGTCTCGTTCTCGTACGTCAACGATATTATGTCTTTCTTCTTACTATATGAACTGAGATGGTATGGAACAATCTTTGGAATGCAGGTAGTTTGACTATGGACTGAAGCTGAATCTGTAGTGGCAGTGTGTAACGGCTGTTTGAAAAGCAAATATTGCATTTGCGTATGGAATATACGACAGCCTAACCCTTTTAGCACGAATCTGGCTTAGTGATAAGTCTGCACGAGCTGGGCTCGTTCAAGTGATAAGGCAACTATGAGTCGTCTTACCAAAACTCTTGAATTTTTTTTTCACGCAATTATTTCAAAATACTTTCATAGTAGTGACGATTGGCCATATTGTAAAATTTGAAAATGCACAGCTGCATTACAAGAGTAATTTTTTTAAAAATTTAAATAATTGCCAAGGGTTTGCACCAGTTTCTGGATCGCCTCATAAAAAAACGCTGCCTCCTGACCGTTGAACCAATTAGCAACTGTTTCATTCAACATGTCATCGTTTTCAAATCGCCTTCCACCATGAAATTTCTTAAATTTTGCAAGTATCCTGGTACCTAAATCAGAGCTGTATGGTGGATGATTCAGTTGGCTGAGCGTTGCACAGTGATCTATCAATGGAAAACATGTCAAAAATTGAAAAAACCAGGTATAAAATATGAATAAAGATTGTTATCTGTTTTAAAATTCGTAGCTAACAATATGTTGGTAATGGAATCAGAATTTTGCTGACGTTACCTTCACCATGACAGACTATTAATCTTGACGTTTGTGCTGTATCATACGACAAAATTGGAGACCTTCTGTATCATCCATTGTGTTGACTGTTGAAAATATCTGAGAATCTGAATATGTATCACGAAGAGAGCTCGAGCTTTAATGAAACAAATCTGTCATTACTGTTCTTTTCATGTACATAGTGAATTGAACAGATTACTATTTTTGTCTTCTCTTTTTTATAGTATTATTATTCAGGGAGGTTTTTAACAAGGTTCTGCCAATTTTTGCTAATTTTTACAAGCTATTGAGAAATACAGGTCTAAATACTGCCAGATGATGGCAGGTGATCAGAGACGCTTATTCATCTTCAAATTCACTCCAAATGGATTCATAGAGACAAATAATTGATCTCTGATTCAGACTCAACGACGGCGAAAACTTGTATTTCAGGCGTCTGCACTCGAATTGTGGACTTATTTTTAATTCGTCTTTAAGGTGAGCTTGAAATAACCTTCAGATGCCCTTATAGTGACTAATTGACCTCTATTTCGAACCCATTGAATAGAAAAGCCTAAATGACAAGCGGTTGCTTGTTCAGCTTTTTCTACAAAATGTCCTTGACATGATCTCAAGTGACTTTCAGATGCCCCCATAAGAAAAAACTACCCCAGATTATAAGTCACGACCCGAAACACGACACAACCAACTCCGACAGAAACATGAAACGTAATGGCCGTGTAGTGAGCGACAGGCAAAGAGTGTCCATGGTTATTTGGGCGTCACGTGACAGAATGCGCGGGTACTGTGATCTATTTTGAATTGAGACTAGACTGTCGTATCCGTGAACCCAACTTTCGTCACTTATTATGAGCCTCTTCATAAAAGTGTTATCGTTGGCTTGTTGAAGTAGTTTTCGAAGAACAAATTCTGCTGCAACTCGATGCATGTTCAACTTTTCGATCAGTCGACGATTTGCACCCACCAGATTACAGATATTCTCTTGATTCTAATTTTTGCTTCCCGGAAAGTTGACAGCTCTTGAGACCAAGCGCTTCGCACTCAAAAAGGGCATATGAGGCTGACTCTGTTTCTTTTCCTTATCGTCTGCAGTTGTGGTCTCCATCATGCAGTCCGATCTTGCGCATGTTCCTTCAGGCCTGTAACTACAATGAGTTGGTTTCTACTAATTGAAAGCAGTTCCACAGCCGATTCTAGCTCTCTGACAGTCATTCGACTTCCTCGCCTCAAATCACAGATTTTCTTAATGCAAGTATCATCAGTTGAGGGCTAAGATCTTTCTAGCTGAGGGTCATCTTCAACTAACTGACGACCATTGTTGCTCCATAAACTTCTTACACGAGTTTAAATGGTTTCATAAAAGTTTGATTCAGTTTAACCATTCACTAAGGTTATCTACTTAAAGATACCCCAGCGGCATCTGTGAGACAGTAGCAGAACACACAAAACTAATTTAGAAATCTACTTTGAAAAGAGCTAAAGTGTTTGGTTCTGCTACAGTCTCATAGATGGCACTAGGAGCTTCGAGCCCTGTTTAAAGCCTATTTGCATTGGATGTCTTTAGGTGGACTATGTTAATGCCTTGATATAATCAACTAAAATAGGCTCCATAGGGATGCCAAAAAGGCATTCAAGATCCTAGTGCCATCTATGAATCAGTAGCAGAACTAAACACACTGACTGTTTTCAAAGTTCGTTTTTGTCTTCCGCTACTGTCTCCATAGATGGCGCCACTATCTGTTTGAATGCCGTAGTATAGTATACGGTGGGATATAATCAGGTAGAATACGTTAATCAATGACTTCATTCTTCACACGATGCGCCATTGCTCCTGAATTGCACATTGTAAAAATCGCTGCAAACACGTTGTACCCCCAAAAAAAAACGCGGGAAAAAGGTGTGGTATCAATGTGAAGTTTCTGCATGAAATTATGACGAAGAAAGCACTGCCTAGCGCACCACTCTACGTTACTTCATCGCCGCGCAATTTTAAGGGTTCGGCTTTTTTTGGCAGACCTCGTACTTCATTGTCCATAAGGCCTGTCTTCGGTTTCAGAGCGATTCGTTTCGAAAATGATTCGCCTATTTTAAAGGAGCAAACAGTCACCCGTATAGGCGTGTACATACATAGCATTTTATTGACACTTATGGAGACAATATACCAGTCAAAAATAGACCAATATTCGTGTTGCAGATTTAAAGACGATAAAGTCGCTTTACGGTGCACATGTTGAGTTGTCAACGGATTTACGATTTTGTTTATGGTACACTTTTGATGATGTACCATTAAAAGAAATGATACTAAAGGATTTAGTTGTCTTTGATGATGTCTTAGTATGGAGTAAGTTTATTTCACTATTTTATGAGGCGCAGAGTGAGGGCTAGTTAAATCCTAGGAAATAGGTCATACTTGTTTATGTACCAACTATTTGTGTACTTGATAAAATTTTGAGATGAGTCGTTGATGCTCACTTCCAGTAAGTAATATGAACTGCTGCAGTGTTGCCACCTCAGTAGAATTACCACTTAAGGAAGTATCCTGACTTCTGGTTGGTGGTTAGATTATAGGAACAAACGATTTAGCGGAATAAGTTGATGGTATATGAAAATGATTGATGGTCCGGAGTTTTAATCGCAGGTTAAGTTTGATTTTACTGTTATCCAGAAGTTACCTCACCGACATGCTCTTCCTAAAATCGTAATTGACTTTAACTAGGAGAACATCTACCGGTTGACTATGGGCTGGCTTATAGCCATATGTCTTATAACATTACGATATGGAGGAAATCTTCCGAAATTAATAGAGTGTTTGTTGTCCAAAAAAGGTTCATCAGATTAATTTTCGGAATGAAGATACTTGACTGCTACAGAGAAATTTTTGTCTTACATTACACTGTATTTATATTTTGAAATGTGTAACTTACGTTAAGAAGTTTAATAAAATGTTCCCAAATATTAAAGCTCATACTAATTATAATAATACTAGAAATCAAAATTTAAAGATTATCCAGACACATACCACGACACATTTCAAAAAATCACCCTAGTATGACTCCATCAAGTTATATAATAAATTACCAGCTGAAATACAGCAAATTAGTAATTATTTTCGATTTAAAAACCAAGTTAAAAAATTATTAGCATCCAATGCATTTTATAACATAAGTGAATATATGGAACGTACAACCTTGAGTACTTAAAGATGGAATTTAACATTTATATGTATTGTTATATTTATATTGATTTTACTTATATTTTTATAAATTATTCTTACGAGTATATTATATAGCTTATTTATTTTATTTTGTTTATTTATTTTTTTTTTCACCACATGTACTTTTCAGGTGTCTAAGTTGTTAATAAAGATAAAGATAAAGTAACCTGAAGTTCAATTGCAATGCCTCACTTGTTTTGTTAAACAGTTACATGAATTGTGACGGATGAGACGAGACACAATATTGAACGTAATAAAACGCACAGAAGGATAGTTTAGACGTAGAGGCACTGCTGTCAGATCATTATTTGTTACGGGATGGTAATTCAGAAGTTCAAAAATGCATTTACGAACAACAAATAGTTAACTTTCAAGTTATGCGTACTAAACTGAAAAGTTAACCAGCGATTAAAAAACCGAACATAAGAGACTTGGATGTTTTAGAGCAGTAGCTCGCAAGGGCAATTTTGGTGGCTCACAATATATTTTAAGTAGGTGTGAAAATCATAGAAGCTTCCGTAAATTTTGTAAATTCTCTTAATAAACACAAGCAGCGGCAACGCTGGGGTGAGCGATCTGTTCGAGAACGATCTCGATTACTTTGAACGGAATAACCATTTCCATTCGGAATGGGAAGAATAATATTTCTTTACAGAAGTTAAAGGTAAAAATGTATGTTTGTTATGTAATACGTCTGTTTCCGTTGCTAAAAAAGGGAATATCGAGTGGCACTATAAAACTGTACATTCGAATTTTGAAAAATCATTTCCATTACGTTACGTTACAATTAAAAAAACAGTTAATTGAACAGACATTGTTTTTAAAATCAATCGACAAAAGTAAGGCTGCAACTGAAGCATCATACCGGGTGTTTCAGATAATTACACAAAAGAAGAAACCTACGGGGAAATATAAAACATGCAACTTTCTTCTAATCCAGTGACGAGAGGAGTAGAATTAATGAGCAATGATATTGTTTTACAGATAAGAAATGACTTCGATAACTGTGCTTATTTTTTACTGCAGCTGGATGAATGAATCCACCGATGGCCGTGTTCGTCAGGATGGTTTTTAGTGATTTACTACTGGGCAGGACTTGTTTTCTTCTTTTAAGAATATTATTTCTTCTGAAAAAATTCCGATATCGAGAACGGTAGGCTTGACCACCGATGGCGCTTCAGCTATGGGGCTCGTGATAAGGGTCTCGTGGAGTTATGTCGTAAAGATCTTTTCTGCAATTCTTCCACTGCATTATCCATTATGTGGACATTTTCTAAAACCAAACAACGTTATGAAATTGGTGGTAAAAATTATGAAGAATATTAGAGCTCAAGCGTTACAAAGAAGATTATTCGAAACCTTGACCGATGAAAGTGACTTTCAATACGGGGAACTACTTCTTCACGCTGAAGTCCGATGGTTAAGCAGTGGGCGAGTGCTGAAACATTTTAATGATATCATATCTGCTATAGCGATGAACCGATTTCGCAACTGGAAAATTCAATCTGGCTTAGAGGTGTTGGTTTTCTTGTGGATATTACAGAAAACTTAAAAACTTAAATGAACTTAACTTGCAGCTTCAAGAGAGAGACAGAGAACCAGCAGAAATGATTTCTGATATAAAAGCGTTTGTCAAAAAGCTTGAGTTTTGGGAACAAAACTTAATCGATGGCGATATCAGGCATTATCCTGTCCGAAAAAATATCTCAAAGTCCATTAGAACCATATGACAGTAAATATCATGTAGAAATAGTCTCTAAGTTTCGTTTCATGGATTTCAACGCAATTTGTTGTTTCACCCTTCATGGAAATTGATATCCAACAGTTTGCAACTTCCGTTACGCAGAATTTTAGCGAAGACATCGCTGCGACAGAAATGGAAGTGATTACGTTTCAAAATGATTTAGCTTTAAAATCATCAAATGTATCTGGCCTTCAGCAAGTGAAGATAAATATTCAGTTTTATGTCGTGTTGCCTTGAAAGTGAAAGCCCTATTTAGTTTAATCTATTTGTGTGAATCATCTTTTGCAAATATGAAGTTTATTAAAAACAAATACCGTAATCGAGTTACAGATGAACATTTGGATAATTGTATTCGAAAGGCGGTATCAAATTATACACCAAACATTAAAAAAAATGTCAGTGAGTCCGAGTGTCACGCTTCTCATTGAACACGCATTTTGTACCTGGACATGTTTTTGGTTAAAATAGTGCGTTGCTTTTTTTATTTTTAGTTACCTTTATTAAATCGTATGTGACATGCCATTGTAGCTGACGAAAAATTTTGCTTATTATTCAAACACCTATAATTGGTAGGAATGGATATAGTTATGTAGTATGTATTAGTGATTTTTTTTTTCCTCGTCCTCTGCTTCCACGCCGTGGGGGGGGACCAACCGCGGGTTCTCCTAGTCTCCTAGTCAAGGTTAAAGTTAGCGGGTGCCAACTGGGACTTTGGTCTAGGGTACTTGACTCTGCGGTTGCGAGGCCTCTCGTCCGGATCGTAGTCCATGAGGAATCGTAGCTGCTCGTTCGGGTGGTCTTGAGCTTTCTCGAAGGTCTTCTCCGCTGTACTCGTGGATGGTGTCCCAATGCAGGTCTCTACGCAAGGTTGAGTTCCTTACGTAGGATGGTGCACTGGTGGCGATCCGGAGTAGCTTCATCTCTAGAGCAGCAAGTCGCTTGCGGTAGCTGGGGGCAGCGTACCCCCAGACCGCGGAGGCGTAAGCGAGCTGAGGTCTGGCGATGGCCTTGATCAGCCGTAGCTTGATCGCTAGCGGCATCCGGCTGTGTCTACCCAGTAATGGGTAGAGTTGAGCCATGGCTGCTCTGGTCTTTGCGATGACAGCTTCTATGTGGGCTTTCCAGGTGAGGGACTTGTCAAATACGATCCCCAGATATTTGTCTTTGTCGCTCCACTGGATATCTTCGTCGAAGATGGATGCTTCGAGAGGTCTTGCAATCCTTCTTCGTTGAATGAAGATTGCCTGCGTCTTCTGGACGTTGATGCGGATTTTCCATTTCACGCACCAGTCCTGGATGTGGTCCAGTTCATCCTGTAGTCTCCTACGGATGATCTCGGGTCGTCTATGCTTGGCGGCTATAGCAGTGTCGTCTACATAATATAGGGCCAGCATTGTGTCAGCTGTCTTCGGCACATCGTGAGTATAGATGTTGTAGAGCAGGGGAGCTAAGGCTGACCCCTGGGGCACGCCTGCTTCCAGCTGTTGTCTTGTTGAATGGCATGTACCAATCTTCACCATGAACCATCTTTGTGTTAGATAGCTCTGGATCAGTTGGCACATGTTCGCATCGATTCCGGCGGCTTCCATTTTGGCGATGAGTCCATCGTGCCAAACTCGATCGAAGGCTCGTTCCACGTCCAGCAGGACGAGACCGGTTGCCTCCTGGAGATTGAAGCCGCTGGTGATGTTTTCCGTCAGTCGTAGCGCTTGGAGTTCCGTGTTGTGGGAGGATCTGAAGCCGAATTGCTCTGGGGGGAGAAGTTGCAGTTCTTCTGCCTGCTTCTCTAGTCGAACGGCGATAGCCTTTTCGACTACTTTGCCCATCGAGGAAACCAGGCTGATGGGCCGGTAGTTCTGGGGCAACTTCCGGTCCTTGCTTGGCTTGGTGAGCATTATAACCTGGGCTTCCCGCCACCGCCGCGGGAAGTGGTTAAGTCTCAGAGTGGCAATGGCGATGTTGGTGAGCGCAGCAATGCCTTTGGTGGGAAGGTTCTTCAGCATCCTATTGTTGATGCCGTCCCTTCCCGGCGCTTTTCTGACCTTCAACCTGCGGATGATCAGACGGATTTCCTCTGGACTGGAGGGGTGATCCGTCTCCTGGCCAGGTGGTCGACTCCTCATGATTTCGGCTGCGACTTCCACGGCCTCCTCGTGGTTGTCGTCCTCGTCTTCATGGTAATTGAGTCTGCATTCGGATTCTAGCGAATCGGCAAATGCTTCGGCTTTTTCTTCACTGGAGTAGGCCAAGCCGCGTTGGCCGTGAAGAGTGGAGATCGTGGTGCGCTGACGACGGAATTTTCGCTGCATAGTCCAGGCCGTACCATCCTGGGTCTCTAGTTCTGCACAGGCTGCATTCCATCTGCTGTTTTGGAGTTCCGCGAGTGCGTTCTTCAGAGCTAGCGATGCTCTGTTTCGCGCAACTCTCGACTCCTCTGTCAACAGCTGGAGATGTTCTCGCTTGAGTCTTCTGTTCTCCCTGATCAGGTGCCTAATATGGTGCGGTGCTGGACCATTTAGGTGTCTAGGAACTGCCGTAGTCTCGGAGCGGGTGCTGACCTCGTGCGCTCGCAGGACAGCATTCTCCAGCTCCTCTACCGCGTTGTCCAGTTCCTCCGCTGATCGGATGGTTGGAATTTGAGTGATGTTCCTTTGGACGTTGGATTTGTACAGGTTCCAGTTCGTCCGTTTGGTGCTCAAGCTATCTCGAGTTCTAGACCCTGCGCCAAGTGTTAGTAGAATCGGATTGTGGTCCGACGATCCTTCCACCAGGGTCTCTATCTCGAACTCCTCTCTGATGTTGCGGAGGATGGCTATGTCCAGTACCGCAGGTCGCCCGAGGCCGAATGGAATGTAGGTTGGTTGCTCCGGACCGACGATGACCCCCGCCAGGGCATCGACGTGTTCTTGGAGCTGCCTTGCATTCCTGTCTTCGACGTTGTTATTAGTGATTAGTTTATTTAAGTTTATAAGTATGTAGCTGGCTTGATCTCGATGTTCAGTACGCATAGGGACTGCGAGACCACGGCCTATCGATCCTTTTGGCTTGAAGGTATTAGTGACATGAACACATGTATGTCGTATACAACTGTGTATAATTTCATTTTAGTTGGCTTACACTGCTTAGGACTAGGTAGCTCACTGTTTATTCCACAATTATCAAAGTAGCGACAACTATTTTAGAGAGTCAGAAAGTGGTACCTTTGCAATTGAAATCATTGAGGCAAATGTAACATATTCAGTAGTTACTGTGGTCCGTAGCATGAGTACTTAATGATTCTGGCAGTGCCCGTGTTTGCGAATTAGGCAGCCAAGCGTTTATATGGCGCATAGCCACGGTCAACACGCAGAACTATGATGCTCCATGGCTATGCAAGGGCTTGGCTACCTACGGTGTAAACATGACAAATTGTTATCGGACTAAACTTAGACATCAGTAACTATTGACATCCAGACTACACGGTCTGTGAATGTCACATTACATGACAAAATCCTGGTGGATCATGGTAAATACTTATGGTGTGACGTTCTTTCAATAGTTGAATGCATTACTGTCACTCCGTGTATGCATCTAATCAAACCTAAGAGAATATTTTTACTTTTACTACTAGTATTTTTTTCGTATCATTCCTTCGTTGACTTCCCTTAGAAATATCCAGAACTGCGGCTTCAGAATGAGGCTAGCTTCCAAAAGATTATAGTAGCAATACCTTTACTGTTTCCATAATCACGTAGAATTGCGCCACAATATCTTTGATGCTAGAGATCTAATATTAAAATTCCCCATAAGACTGCTTAACTACTTACTCTCTCACAGATCCGGATTTTCTTCATGGGTTCGTACAGTATATTTTCCACGTAAGGCTCGGCTCTAGATTGATTTCAACCCTTGAAATTACTCTCGATATCGCCTTGCTCTCCCTGATAATTTTGGCACCTGATTATGATTTATTTAGATATTATCATAGCAATGTCAAAGATATCATTGCGGGGCATGAATGTACAACGGAAGTCGACATCGACATTACTTTCAAGGGTGAAAATTCAGCTAGAATCAGGTGCAACTAAGAATATTACAATTTCAGAAGCTTATTTCTTAATATGCTAGGCTTAAGTTGTTTAATATTTACAAAACCGGATTTCCAACCTGAAGAAGCTGTGGCATATCTGTATTCCAAGAAAGTGTTTACCTTTGAGCTTGGCGTTTCTTAAGAAGAAAGCGTCTTCCTGGTTGAGACGTGCTTTTCACGTCTTCAATTAATGTAATTTCCTTCTGTATGAGAATGCTACTTAAGCCACCTCTGTTATCTGCAGACTTATCCTAATATTGTCAAAGTTTTTAAGCTCCATTTCCGCAATTAAACCTCTCCCGGGGAGTATTACTGTCTTTATTGAGTTGTCGGAGTTAGCGCTCGATCCTCCTAAGCACTGTTACGGTGAAATCTCCTCCATAAAGTGAATAATGGCCACTCTAATTGAATCAGCCAGTACAAAAACATGGTAAGTCCCATAATTTGAATATTCCAGTAGACAATAAAAACTGTGTTACTGGCAGATGAACCAGTTTTTAAGTCTTGTTTGAGGTCCACAAGATTAAAATTACCTTTACAGTTTATTAATGATAATAATTAAAAAAAGCGCGAAAAACTGTTATTTATGGATATACGCTGTTTTGGCAGGAAATGGTGTTAGTGGTACATATAAATCATATATTTCATCACTTATTATTGGAAGCTACTCTTAAATATTGATTTATTAGCAATAGGTTTTAATGTTGCATGTTTTAATATTCTTAACTTACATAGGTGAAAGCCAGGCAAAGCGAATACCCAAGAAAGTCGAATTTCTAGTTTTACATCCAAACCATGAATCGATCATCGTGAAAAAACACATAGATCAATTTGTATAAATTTCTTCAATAATCACTGGACAACAAATTTTAGTTTTTTAATTGTATCTTGTGGGAAAAGTGCACTTCTTTGTTAATTTTGGGGCGCTGAATCGAAAAATGACACTGAAATAAAAAAATTAGTTGCGGTTTAAAAAAAAAAAATTTATTTTTAAGGATATATTAAAAAAGTAACTAGATTCATATACTTATAAGAATCACTATATGCACTGTCTTTTTGCTGTTCTTTTATGGATCGTTTCTGGAGCATCTCTACCAAGAGTCCAACAGTAGTCTGCAAGCATGGAAGGATTCCACTTTCCCTGGTACCTTTTTTCCATTGTTGAAATATCCTGATGAAAACGTTCGCCGTGCTCATCACTTACGGCTCCGCAAATGGCAGGAAAAAAGTCCAGGTATGAGTGTAGGAAATGTATCTTAAGAGACATATTACAGCCCATCTTTTGATACGATGACAGCATATTTTTGACAAGGTTTTTATAGTTGTCAGCTTTTCTATTTCCCAAGAAATTAGTGACCACCAGACGGAAATCATTCCAAGCAGTTTTTTCAATACCTGTTAAAGTGTTTTCAAACTGTGTATCTTTCAAAATATTTCGAATCTGTGGCCCAACAAAAATACCTTCTTTAACCTTTGCCTCACTTAGTCTTGGAAATTTCTGACGCAGGTATTGAAGAGCTGACCCATCTCTATCTAATGCCTTGACAAAGTTTTTCATTAGGCCCAACTTGATATGTGGTGGTAATATTTTTTTTTTCCAATCTACTAATGGAATATCCTGTACATTTTTTTGACCTGGCTCTAGAAATTGACGAACAGGCCAGTTTTGTCTGGTGTAATCAAGTGCCTTTGCCCGACTGTCCCATTCACACAAAAAACAGCAAAACTTTGTGTAGCCTAGCTGCAGCCCAAGTAAAAGTGCAACAACTTTCAAATCGCCACAAATATGCCATTGGTGCTCATCGTATTTTATGCATGTCAATAGGTACTTCATATTGTCATATGATTCTTTCATGTGAACTGCATACCCTACTGGAAGAGATGGTAAAATATTTCCAATATGCAATAACACTGCCTTTAAACTCAATGTTGAACTGTCTATAAACAATCTCCATTCTTCTGGGTTATAGTTTATATTTAAAGCCACCAGTAAGCTGTTAATGTTACTGCAGAAAACCAAGTTATTCTCCATATTGTCTAAGTCTTTGTGGCGTTTACGAAAAACACATACCGAAACATCGTCTTCTAACAAGTTCCACTGCTGCAGTATTGATCCAACTCTGCCTTACATTTTGGAAGTTCTAAATCTCTTACAAGATCATTTAATTCTGACTGTGTTATTTTGTGCGGTTGGTGGCATGACGTGCTCGGTATAAAATCAGGATCTCTTGACGTTGATGGCATATCTTTTTCCTGACGAATCACTCGATCGCCATGATCTGATTCGTTTTCTGATTCGCAAGTGTAGGATTCTGGGGGTTTTGGAATAGGATTTTCGTCACTGTGAGGCATAGGTCTCATCGCAGATGGTATGTTTGGGTAGTTAATAACCGATTTTTTTTCTTGGACATACCTGTGGCTTGTTCAACACAAGGTACCATGCAAAAGTAACAATCATTAATATGATTTGTAGGCTCTCTCCAAACCATTGGGACAGCAAAGCGCATAGACCGTTTTTTGCCATTTAACCAGCTCCTCAGACTTGAAGCACATGTATTACATCAGATGTGGGGTGCCCACTGTTTGTCTTGATCACCTAGTTTACAACCGACATAAAGCTGATATGCCTTTCTTATTAGTGGAGTAATAGACCGTCTCTGAGATGCAAAAGTCACATCACCACACACTAACAAAACTGATCTGGATTGTCTACACACTTTCGAGACATATTGCATGAACGCTGTCAGCCAACTGAGGAAAAAATGGCTAATATAAAACAATATAATGTACACGTATGTATAACGTAACACAATCATGCCGATTACATCATCTTTCCTTGCCGAATTTAAAAATGTAGCACGTGCATTCTTGTGAATTACAGTATATTAACACTGTCACAGCAGGAAAACATATAATTACCGTATCTCTAAAACTTGAACTAATATTGAAAAAATAAGTTTCATTCCGGTTTTAGCACATTAGAAGTAGTAATATTTTGTTGATTTTATTTGGGATATTTTCTGGCTGTTGATCAGTGAATCGGCAATCAGTTGTAGAAGAATCCAGTAGCTCATTTGGCTACCAGGCGTCAGAATGTATTTCATCAACAAAAAAAAAATATAACATTGCAAGATAGATGTTGAGGACGTAATCTTTCTTTATACTATGCTCACCAGCAGCTTTTTTAAGCATTCAGCATTCATTTAAAGAGCCATATCAGTCATAAAAGTTTGTATATAGAGTGAATTCAAAGTTGATGTTTCAATGCATATAGCACATAGGTAAATATGAAAATAAAACAATTCAGGGATACTGGTTCGGTTTTGTATTTTTTTTTATATCGAAGCAGCCCCGCAGGCGGAAGCCTAAATGCCGGAACATCGCGGCTCCTATGATGATCCCAAAGAAATTTTGTTAATACGATTTTTGAACTGCCTAAGGTTAGTAGAACTGGGAAAAGCTTCCTCTTGTAGATTGTTCCACAATCTCGACACCCTCGGGACAAAGGAGCGGTCGTATCGGCCAGTTCTGGATGTACGAAGTTCGACACGGTTAGGATGGGACGCCAAAGTCAGGCGAGTCTGTATGGCAGGCACATCGCGCGGCGGCATCATGGAAGAGAGCTCTGAGGATCAAAGCGCGTTGGTGTAGCGGTAGAAAAGAGCCAGATCGCGGACGGCCGGCCGGTGCGAAAGAGTCCCGAGACTGTCTGTAAGAGAAGAGTCATCGATCAGTCGGACCGCCCTCCTCTGGACAGCATCGAGCATGGATAATGTAGTCGGGGCGGCAGCACCCCAAACGTGTGAGCAATACTCGAGGCTAAGCCTTATCTGGGCCTTGTATAGAGTGAGAAGGTCATGCGGAGAAAAGTACTTCTTAGCCCTAAACAAATAGCCCAGCTTTTTCCCAGCAGTTGCAGCTATTGACGAGATGTGTTCGCGCCCGATCAGGTCCTCGGTGATCTGGACTCCGACCAGCCGAAATGAATGACTCTTTGGCAGAACTCGGACATACATCGAAACCGGACGAACGTCAAAGTACAGTACTGCGTTTTGGAAGCATTGTTGCGTCCCCAAGCAGTGATAGCCTCCAGGTCTCTTGTCAGAGAGGAAGTCATCGCTGGTCTTCTTTTTTCCAACTCAGCGGCAGAGATCGGCTTGTCACTCTAAACTCCTGCATGTAGAGTGCTGTCATCAGCGAAGCTGTGGATTGGGTTGATCGTGCAGTAAAGTAGGTCGGTATGTAAGAGAAACAGTGTCGATCCCTAGGGAACACCCGCGTTGACGTTGTGGGATGAAGAGGAGAACCCGTCAATTACGACGGATATCTTGCGGAAAAGATAAAATCAGCCACACATCTGCAAAGCTTTTCTGGGAGCCCATAGGATGGAAGTTTGCTTAAGAGGGCAGCGTGCCGTAACTCGACGAACGCTTTCGTGATGTCAAGAGCAACGACATAAGCCTCTCCATAAGACTTGATGAGCTTACTCCACAATTGCGTGAGGTAAGCTAGGAGGTCCCCTGTGGATCGTTAGTGCCGGAAACCATACTGCCTGTCGCTAATCAAGCTGAGACGTTCGAGGTAGTCCAGAAGCTCGCGATGTATGCACCTCTCCATCACCTTACTTATAACAGAAAGCAGAGCTATTGGTCTGTAGTTGTAAGGGTCGGTGTTAGATCCTTTTTTTTTTTGGGACGGATTGGCCATGAAATGACTCATTCAAGTACCCGCCGTTGAGAAATGCGAGCAAAAACCGCGTAAGTCCCGGACTTACCATTTTTCTGGACTGAACGTGCATTACGGGCCGTTATTTGACTTATGAGCAGTTTACGCATCTATCTTTAATGAATCACTTTCAGCAAAAAACATTATGGAAAATTAATATACTCGGTTCAAATGCAAAAAAATCTATATGATAGTTTATTAGAAATGACGACTTCAAGGAGATAAGTATAGGGTAAGTAGCAGTCATTATTAGGACTCTGGTGTCTTTTAGATATGCGATGTGACAAACGCATACCAAGAGACCAACTCGGAAGTTCGATAATCGAGAACAGTTTTAAACTGGATCTACTACTATTCTAGAACTGTCTAGAGCTGGCTTTTTGAATCCCTTTCCTCGGTTTTTTATTCAGAGAGTTTTCGATTACATATGGTTCTTTACACGGTTATTAACGGTTACGTCATACGAAATAAATGAGCAAATCGACTAATAGAATCAAATTGCACACTGCACAAACCGATCATAAATGCCGCTGTTCTTGCGTTCATGGATTGATCAATAGCAGACCACTTCTCCCACTAACTTTATCAAAATAATCCAGTAATTTTGATAAAAACTATCAAAATTGTCCGTTACAAAGATCAATAAAAGGTAGAACTAACTGAGTCACTTTAAAGCAACATAGAGGAATGATCCAAAATTCTGACATCTTCTGACATTTATCATATACGTATGTTAATGCGTCCATTTTTTTGTAAAATAATATGTTCCAATACTCTTTATATCATTAAACGTTTTATCGCAAAGTTGACTTCGTTATTAGAGATGATGATGATTAACTAGAGGAGCGAATCTTTTATCAGTGTTTAGGAATATAGCTCCTTGAAGTGTAAAAGAATCACGCTTACTTTCTCCTGTTATTCTACTCCCTTATTTCAAGAAGAACAAGTCCCTGAAGAGGATTTCCTTAATTTTGATGATCTTAGCCAATTCAGAGCTCATATCAACACGATCCCAGATTTGTCTTCGCGGCAGTCTCAGTCAGCCATATTCAGACGGTACTGAAACGTCCAAAAAAAGTATTCTAGAAAACATTATATTTTAATTACAATAAATTAAAACATTAGTAAAGTTAACCTTCCAACTACAATGCTTCAATTATCTATCAATTCGTGTTTTCTTGTAACGATCATCAAAACATGTTTTTCCTCACTCACAATTTTGCAGCAAAGCCATGTTGATTGTTGTTTTTAAGCAATGCCCATAAAGAATGAAGCGGTCGGGAATTAGCTTGGAAAAGCGGATGCGGTATTGCCAGGATGCCGAGCTCTAACGTTTTGCTCTATTTGTACCGAAACTCTATTCCAGACTTCATTTCCTGAATATTTTACTGTTTTGTCTTTGAGGTAAACAAAGTTACGGCGCCTTCACGCTTTTGAATCCGTTTTGTAAAGTTTTATCAGCCTTAGTTGGTCATTTTGATGGAACATAATAATAGAGTAGGTGGTGGAAAAACAAGGCTGTGCGGTTTGTTGGGAGTACAGTTTTCACCGTTGGACTAGGGGTAATCAATATTTATCTGAATAGGGATGTATGAATATTGATGGATAGTTTTAGTATACTTTGGTCTGTTTAGCTAAGGTTATGCTGAAACTACAGGGTGTTTCAGTTTATTGTTGCATAACTTCAATATTCGATAGAACTTTTAAAATTAATGCATAAAGTCTATATAGACATGGGTCGAAAAATGCGTGGCTTCCGAAATACAGGATGTTTAAATTTACTTTTTAAAATAATTTTTTTTAATATTTCGAACAATATTTGATGTATAACAGTGAAAATTGGTATACAAGGGTTTTTTGGTACGACAAAACGAACCATGGCCATACTTTTCCTGTAGCCGCTAGAGGGCGCTCTCTACTGTACCTGTAGTGTATTAAAATGATCGAACATTTTTTCTTAGTGCAATTTTTTTCTTTTTGAATAAGAAAACTGATTCTTCGCACTTTTCTGCATAAAAAAGGTCTCATGTGAGTTTTCGTTATAGTTAACCGTTTTTGAGATATTTCGATTTTTGTGTATATATGTTCTGAACAGAAAAAACAAACAAGAACAAAAACTCTTTGCCAGGAGTGCAATATTCCATTGTGCAAGTTCTGTTTTATGTTGTGTCATACCAAATAGTTATTTAGGTTAATTTTCTTCTTTGCAAAGCTGTTTTTGTGTTTTTTTTCTAAATAAATATTCTTATACTATTGTTATTTCAGTTTTTATGAATTTTCCGATCATACCTGTTGGTACGCATGTGTACGACCATAAATGCCTGCTGGTACATATATGAACCACCCCCTCCACCGTTACCTGACCAATGAAAAAAATATATATTACTAAAACCTCATTGTAAGACATCCTAACAATAATACTTTACACTATTTATTATTCGGACTAAGGTATTCGAATTCAGGGACGAAAGGGTTAAGGTTCGATGCATTTTTAATTATTTATGGGAAAATAATATTTTTTTACATTTTCGATTTGGGCATTACAAGTAATTAAGATGATCGTTTAGAATGTGTTTTTAAACACAGAAATAATTCCTAACTCCAAATAAACACAAAAAACAGAATAATAATTTGCTTAATTTTACAATATTATTTTTAACAAATTAAATTAATTATTTACAACTGGATAGTTAGGACAAAGATACAAAATCTAAAGTAGTTGCTCGGAATGTAAACCCAATTGTTCAATACACAATTCACATCTACGAATGATCGAAAGTGGTATAGCATTATTCAAATAAGGCCTTATTTCATCACATGCATTCCTGATTCTGTCTATTAGCATATCTCTTGTGGTTACGGGAGTCTGGTACACTTTTTCTTTTAGAAATCCCCACACAAAGAAATCTTAATGGATTTAGGTCAGGGGATCGTGGAGGCCAGGCGACTGGTCCTCCACGGCCGATCCATCTTTCGGGATAATTTTCGTCCAGCCAGTTTCTAACTATTCTCGCAAAATGAGCTGGACAACCATCAAGCTGGAACCAGGCCAATCTTCTTGAATCTAACATAACATCATCCCACATATTTGCATGTTCAGCCTTTAAAAATTCCAAGAAGGTCGCAGCATTTAACCTTGCAGGCAAAAGGTACGGTCCAAATAGTCGATTACGGTAGATACCAATCCACACGTTCACACTAAAGTCATGCTGAACATTTCTTTCCCGAACTGCATGCGGATTTTCATGCGACCAAATATGTTGATTATGAAAATTTACCACTCGACGTCTAGAGAAGCATGACTCATCGGTCCATAAAACGTTACTTAAAAACTCCCTATCTCTATCAAGAATCCACTGACAAAATGTGATTCTTCGTTTTCCGTCCCCTGGCTGTAGTCCTTGCACAGGTTGCAAATGGTAAGGACGTCTATGGTCATTTCTAAGAACACGGTGAACATGGCTTGCTGAAATTCCCAAGGCACCAGAAACTCTCCTAACACTTGTGGTCGGATCTCTATCAAACTCACGCAGAATCATACGGGTAAATCTGCGCTGACGAACATTTATGTTTTGATCTCTTTGGAGATTTCCAAAACCATTTTCAATTATTTGGCGATGCACTCTTACAAATACTGAGCGATTTGGATGTCGTCTGTTTGGAAATCTTCGTGCGTATTCTCTGGCTGCTTCTGCTGCGTCTCCATTTACAAAGCCATACACAAAATGAATATACGTTAACTCTTGATTGGAGAATAAAAATGGCATTTTTATAAAACTTACAAAAAAAACAGGTAAAAGAAACTAAATTTTGTGCATTCACAAGTGCAAAAAAACCTTTCGGGTTTCAACAGACAACAAAAAGTAACTGTCAACTAATTGACGTTTAACCTTATTCTCCTTTCAATTTCAAAAATATTTGCAGGCACAGCCTACTTCTAAAAATTATCGAGATACTGGCTTTTTAACGTTATTTTATCATAAATAATTAAAAATGCATCGAACCTTAGAAATCGAAATATCTCAAAAACGGCTAACTATAACGAAAAATCACAAGAAAGATTTTTTATGTTGAAAGGTGCGAAGAATCAGTTTTTTTATTCAAAAAGCAAAAAATTGCACTAAGAAAAAATTTTCGGTCATTTTAATACACTACAGGTACAGTAGAGAGCGCCCTCTAGCGGCTACAGTAAAACTATGCCCATGGTTCGTTTTGTCGTAGCAAAAAACGCATGTATACCAATTTTCACTGTTATACATCAAATAGTGTTCGAAATATTTAAAAAAAAACTATTTTAGAAAGTAAATTTAGATACCTTGTATTTCGGAAGCCACGCATTTTTCGACCCATGTTATATAGACTTTATGCATTAATTTTAAAAGCTCTATCGAATCTCAAAGTTATGCAACAATAAACTGAAACACCCTGTATAAGATATTCAATACTTATCCGAATAGATGCTGGTGTATATAGTTGAGCCAGAAAGGACAGGATTGATCCTGATTGATAGTTTGAGCCTCATGTTTTTCCTGAAACCGTGTTCAATATTTAGTCGGAAATTTTAATAGATTTATAAGAATTTAAACTAGTATGTTCGATGGAGATACTCCTAAGTCTCAGGCCTTGCATATCTTGGACTTCTATATATTATAACCTATAGTCTCTCAACTAGGCATGGGCATCATCTGAAAAACCTATCAAACGGCAAAAAAAACCTAAAAGATGTCATCTTGCAAACTAGGTAGTTTTTAGGGCGCAAACAGTCGTACCACGTTTACTCACTAGGATCATTGTGAACGTCCATTTAAGAAGGAATCACTCATTTACACTAAACGCATTACTGGTTGCATATGTTTTGTGAGACCAAATGGTTCTTGTCTGTAGTTTTTATCTTTGAGAAGAAAGTTGGTTGAATAGCAAGATCGCATCTCGATGATTATGTATATTGGTCTGCATGTGTATAAAATCAGTGATATTTGATGTGTGAGAAAATCATTACTGAATATGCTGCCAACGAAGTATATATCTGTTGGCTAGGCCCGACGGGTTATTTTTATGTTGTGCTTTCTGAAGATAGGTTATGTTCAAAGTTATAAATGACGAAAAACTGAGGAGAATTACGGGAAAACATCACCGCGCCCGCGTTGTGTGTAATTACTGTTAGCATGTATATGGCTTGTAATTCGACCAGGTACAGTGAATATAATTCTTTATTATCTGTCTCATTTTTGAAATTCAGCAAGTTTGTATATGTATAGAATGGATAAGAGAAAGTGAATGCGCAACCAGCTTTGAATCTCAATTAAGTGTATTTAAGACAAGAACCCTATGTAGTTATCATCAACACATACAACTTACAGCTTAGACGTCCAGTAATGCCATCGCAGAAGCAGATTTTACATCACATCAGAGCCAAAGATTGATAACAAGCCTCATGACGCTTAGGCAACACGTAAGTGCTAAGTTAATATCTTGTAGAAAAACCGACATAATGTCAAAAAAACAGCATAATGTCAAAAAAATCGGCATAATGTCACTTTTCAAGTTACGAAATACCCGTGCCGGAGTCGCGAGTTCGAATCTCTGCCTTGGAAGCTACTTCTGAGCCATGGATGTTTTGTTGTATGTTGTCTAGATCGGAACAAGTTCAACATAGGTATATAGCATCGCTGAAGCTGGTTTGGTCAATAGTCGGTAGATGGCTTCTGAAGGAGTACAGTGTTGTTAATACGACGTGGGAAAAATGGCCTCCCCACCACTACTGCTATTAGGGTAATGCCACAATTGAAGCTTGAAATCGCATATTTAGAATGTTTTTTTACTGCCACTCCAGCCACCAACCTATGTATAGGTTACGTATGGATTAAAGTGACAATACAAATAGCTTTTTCACTACCAACCTGAGAAATTGCTATTATTTACTGCATTCCTCTAAGAAGTTACATTTCTCCCCCTAGGGAAATAATGATAATGGATAAATCGCTAAAAATAATTCATGTAGAACTTTTTGGCTTGTTGGGCAAAAAGTCGTCACTACTATAAAACCCTATATCGATTTTTGATTTATTTTACTAATAATTATTCTTTACTAGGATTTAGCACAGTCTATTTTATAACTAATTACAACCAGGTGTTATATCTTCGTTGGTAGTGAAAAAGGTCTAGAACACACCTGGGTCATTATTGTCCGCCTGTAAATGTGCTCAGCCAAAAATGGCGCACTTTCCTACCAAGGTACGTAATGTCCTATTATAAATACTGCCATACAAAGAAATGAAGGTCGAGATCCGTAAGACAGACCTTGATATTGAGTCCAAATCCGGGTTCAAAAAATCTCCTAGACGGTTGTAATTCACCCCCGGGCCAAAAAGCCCTAGGAGGCGCGAAGATTCTAGACTTCACCCCCGGGCGTAAAAACTACCGCTGGGAGCAGAATTGGGGAAGTATCATTTGACATTATTTTACACTGCCAGTACCAGGAGCTTACCTCTTGGTATAAGTGTGATGCGAATCAGTCCACCTTGGTCGACTTTTCTGATATTCTGGACACAACACAATTTGGTGCTTTCCTCTGCGTCTGTACGACGGCAATTTATGTATTCGATGTTGAAGAAAGTCGCTTGTCACTTCGCATAAGTTTCTGCTGACACGAAAGCCACCCAAAACCGTGATTATCATATATTTAGCTCCATTATGTCATGTAAATAAACACGCCGAGTACCTGTCAACAGCGCTCGACGCGGTTAAGGATCTTTTTCATTGAAAACTTTCCGGACGCGTGTTGGCGTCCCTAAAAAATCGTAAATTCGTTGTTTTAAGAAGTCATGGCGTAGACAGCCGAGAACGACGGCACTAAGTGTGGGTTTATTTAATGTATGCTCTGCGGCATGAAGTATGATGCCTTTTGTTTGAGCTGAGGAGGTTCTGTAGTCTGAGATATAGTAAGTGGGGATGGCAGGGTAAATAGATATTTATGCTTCAGACTGTGCTTCTTAGATTCTGTCAAAGTAACCTTGGTAGGGGAGCTCAATGCATTTGGCTTGGTAAAGCATTTATTTCTGATAGTCTAATCATATTAGCAAATTTCCCCGAAATAACTGTAAAGTCTGGTTTTATTGGTGCTTAAGAGGGTATTTAAAACGTGTACGTATAAAATGGGTACACAAATTTTTTGTGGGATAACTTTTTATTTGACATCAAAGAATGAGAAAACGCGTTTTTTGAGATCCAATCGAAAGTGTCGACAAGAACTAAAAACGAATAAACTTTTCATATAAGGTTTGATCTCATTTTGTAGGTCTCATAAATACCTAAAAATCTTATATGAAGAGTTTTTTCGTTCCTGCCAACACTTTTGATTGGATCCCAAATAACACGTTTTCTCATTCTTTGTTGTCGAATAAAAAGCTTTACCACAAAAATTGGTGTACCCATTTTATGTGTACATGTTTTCAGTACCCCCTTGAACAAAGTGCAGCAATAAGACGAAACTTTACAATTATTCCGCAAACCAGGGGTATTTTCGTCTAATATGATTACACTATAACTAAAATAGCAAAAAAGTCGCTCAGATTCTATGCAAAATCGTAATTAATAGGTGTTTTAGAGCTTTAGCTTTAGAACTCGTTGATGCACTCATTCAGTGTCTGTATAATATATTAATTATCTAGTAGTTAACGCAAGTGAAGCATCATACCTATAGAGGATCATCATTCCAAAACTTTATAATTATTGCAAGAGTAGGGTCTCGTTTGTTATGATTTTTCTTTCTCCAGTTCTTTCTTCATTAGCCCGCACACATTTTCTATTGGGGTAATATCAATCCAAGAAGGAGATGACTTACTCTTGTAGATTAAAAGCAAATGGCTCAAAAAATGTCAGATAATGCAATGCAACATATACTATTGCAAATACTTTGTAGTGCGTCTAACAAACTGGCAAAGGACTGCCCAGGTACCACAAGCACGTGAAAATGACGTTTTAGACTGGTCATGAAATGACTAGTTGAGTGACATATCTAAAAGTAACGTGAAAATAACCCCCGATGTCATCATATATGACAGTCCCCAATAATTCTTACTTTGTCTTCATAGGGTTCAGTTTGTAAATTGGCATTCCCGTAAATCAAAGCACATTCTATAGGAATTCCATAACAGTTTGAATAAGTGAATTCACTGAAAATCAACTCAACTTTCAGTACGTCTGTTATAGTACAAGAAACATAACTACACATTGTGTGTGACATAACCTTACATTTCACTGTATCATCATTTACCGTTGCTTGGTGGGCATTAACGTGATTTTCCTGCCATTATTGACATTACCCATAAAATGGGTGGTGATAAGCATGTATATGTATTTATGAAATTTTGAGAACTCTGTTTTTTTCGTTTATTCAAACTAGGATTGAAAATACTACACCAGTTTGATAGATAAAACTTGCAGCTTGCGGCCTAGTTCAACACTATAAAGGTTTGAATTGATTCATCTAAAAAAGGTCAAGGTAAGCGGAGTACATATGATTTGAACTCACGACCTTGAGACAGTGGCAGATCTCTAGCAATTCACCTCTTTTTCCTTTGAAACTCTGACGGCCATTTTATCTAACCCACATAATCTTCGTCACAGATTTCCAAATTAGCTGAAACGAAGTAATACCTGGGAATTTTCACTGAAATGGAAACGGCTCACCAATTAAGCAGAACAATTGCGCAGCAAAGACGGCACCTCACATTTGTGATACAACCGGTTACAGGTTACTGTCATTGAGTGGTAAATGCATCCACCCAGAATGTGACAGATCATGAGTTTGAACCCCACTGGTATCAAGTCTTTTATTTTCAGCTTAGTGCTTTCTATCGGACAACGACAGATACCTAGGCTTTAGAATATTTTTCCTGAGTTCATGATAATCATAGCATGCCCACTTACACCGCCATACAAATCCGATCACGATACAATCAACAGTAATAGAATAATAAATGACCTGCTGGTTATTATGTGAAATATTAGAAAAGCACGCGATACTATGAAATTACAGTTTGCAGTGAATAGGTAAGTGGAGGAGATGGTATGTGTCTGGCATCGATCACTGAAAATTGCTCACAGATTTTCATTATTGTTTGTTCTACGATATGTGCTTAGATCGCCATTCTGGGGTGAGTTTGTAAACCACTCGGTAATGTAACACCACACACAGTAATGGAGTGTAGGTTGACTAATAAAATTTTACTCTGGAATACTGTTACACTTTATTATTAGAGCGCATAAAGTATTATTACAGAGTCATGTTGTGGCACTTGATGACAATCAACAAAGTTCTAACCACGTTTCCTGCGACCGCTGAATTCATTATAAGAAACATTAGAGATTTATTGTGAAAAATATTGGATTCCACATAAACGTATGATATAATATTTTTGAGCCATTACTTAGTTGTTTCCCTAATCCCAATGCATCGTTAGAAAGAGGGTTAAGGCAAATTAGGAAATGGTCAGACTTCATTTAAATTCAAGTAGCTTTATATTAATTATGCAATATGTGACTTCAATTTAAGTATCATATGAAGTGTAAACCTGGTATGGCAACTTTGGCTCAATGATGTCTGGCTTTTGAGATGGGGATTGTCCTATAGAGTCTGTACGTAAGCAGGCAATATATAGCCAGTAAAACCATACATATTCCATGTGAATCCTGGGATATATGTCATACATACTGTATAGTTCATTTCAAGTCAATTTATCGCGAGGATCTGGGTCAAATCGTGATTTTTGGTGTTTCCATTCCACTCTAGTCATTCAAGGTTCCTTGAAATTACGATTCCTTTCGAAGACATGCCATCGGTGCTTATGGATGCTACAAAGGAACTAAACCACAGTAGAAATCAATCATTTACGAGTATCCATCCCGATGGTCTTGATTCCTGAAACAATACTCAATGATATCGATACCAGCAGTTACGGATGCCCACTGGGTTGATTTTCAAGTAAATGTTTGCGAGAGATGCTTCCGTTGGGACACGTATATTGCTTTTGAATCTAAAGACGACCAATGAAAAAGGATCTACTATCTCTAGCGCCTGTAGGCTATTGGACAGTTTTTGCGATTGTAGCATGAAACAGGCTCGTTAGAGACGGTTTTGCTGCCTGAAATATCTCACAGTTCGCTTTCTTCTACATCATTGAAACATTTTTCATGTATCCTTCAACTTTATTTAACACTATGTTCATTCTCTTGGTTTAATATTTCGTGACAAGTTTGAGATTAAAATGGTACGCTAACAAGAATACTCCAAAGTCTACACTACAGTTGTTACCTTGTAGGTCGTCACTCGTTGAGAATCGCTGGAATCAAAGTATACTAAGTGACATATAAATCCGAACACCCAGTTTAAATGGTTTTATTTTAATCAAGTTGGTTAATGTATTTATCTTACTGTAAATAACAAGTAAAAAAATTTTCAGCCTTATCAGTTGGACATTCCGGTTTTTATACTGCTTTTTTTTAATTCACTAACGCTCTAAAAATGAATATTTCAGCCGCAGTAAAGAATCAACGTTGGCGAATTTTAGATCTTGACATCCTTTACGATCGGTTACGATGCCTAGATTACGGAGACCTGTACGATTTCGGCAACTTAGTGAGTTTGATAGGGGCCGTATAGTGGGACTTCGGGAAGCTGGACTTTCTTTTCGGGCAATTGCAGTTAGAGTGCACAGAAGTGTAGACACTGTGGTTAGGTGTTGTCAGGCATGGCTTCGAGAAGGCCGTACGCAAAGAGCAAGGGGCACTGGACGCCGCCGTAGAACAACAGACCGTGAAGATCGCCGCCTAAGATTATTGGCCTTAAGGGACCGTTTCTCCACTACCAGGTGCATTGCAAATGAATGGTTTGCAGAACACGGAAGACCTATTGGCATGCGAAGTGTTTTTACCGACGAATGAGAAGTTTTGGCTTGTTTTCATACCGGCCACACTGGGTCCTCCCTTTAACTCGAGAACACTGACGTAATCGCCTTGAGTGGTGCAGACAACGGTCACTCTGGGATCAGGAATGGAACAGTATTGTCTTTAGTGACGAGTCTCGATTTTGTTTAGGCATGCACTATGGTCGTGCCAGGGTTAGAAGGCGACATGCTGAAAGGAGGAATCCACAGTTTTTTGTTGAAAGACTTGTTCATCACACTGTTGGAGTTATGGTTTGGGGTGCTATAGCTTATGGTTCCAGGTCACCTTTAATCTTCATCAGAGGTAACATGAACGCGCAGCGTTATATCCACGAAGTTCTAGAACCCCATCTTTTAATCTATCTTGACACCCTGGCAGATCCAACTTTCCAACAAGATAATGCCCGACCACATGTTGCAAGAGTCACAATAGACTTCTTTCAACATAGTGGTCACATTGTTACCATGGCCACCAAGATCTCCCGACTTATCCCCAATTGAGCACGTGTGGGATATGATGGGTACGAGATTGCTCGATTTGCAACGTCCTCCTCAGACTCTAGAGGCACTTCGAGAGGAGTTGGTGGTTGCCTGGAATGAGATACCACAGGAGGACATTGACCACCTGATCAGAAGCAAGCCTAGGCGCGTTGGAGAATGCGTAGCACATCAGGGTGCATCCACACATTATTAAAGGTCAAAGGGCTTTAAAGCAGTGCAATCATTTTGAAATTTTTATCATTTACTTATTATGCTTCATTAAGTACTTATACAAAATTTTATTAAAATGAAACCATTTAAACTGGGTGTTCGGATTTATATGTCACTTAGTATATTAGTGCGGAGATCCGTATTGCGATTGCGGTGGTCCTCTAGTCCGAGTAGTATCGTATCCTTTCAAATAGTTCTTCCAAATACAACTCAGGCGATGGTATCACAACAGTTCAGGCGTCTGAATCGAAACGACCGGGTTCGGAGTCGAGACCGACAGAATCAATTCATTTGAGATTATTGAAATCGATTTCCTCAATTCCTTCTGCGATGGCCTTCCTTTCGAACGACCCTTTCAGAATCAATCCAGATCTGACATTCGATACAAGGGCTCATATGGCATCCGAACATCGAATATTTGCCTATTGTACCTACTTCTAGTAATCCCTGAATAGTGTGTATAAGATGCTGTGGAGTTGTGAGACAATGCTTCTACGTCACTTTTGGAGCAGCCAGTTCATTTACTAGCTTGAAGATTTTGGCATTTTATCCTAGCTCATTATCATCCTTCTCACTTTGCAATGTGTTTGACTGTTCAATATTTCAATGTTGAATGACTAGAAATATCCCCTACTTGAGAGCAATATGCGCAGACTGTGTAGACCCTCTTTTCTAATCAAGCCACCTGGTTGGCGAGAAACGCCGAGCCGGTTTCCATATTGTATAATCGACTTGTACACCCGTGCTTGAATAGTATGTGCTTCAAGTACACCATCTCTCCCCGGAGACATAGTTTTAAGAACTAATAATATTAAACCACTCCAACATCCTGTCTCGGGTTGAAGTGATCGTCGTTCCATCCACTCAACCATAGGCGCAGATGAGGGGGCCATAGCTCAAGCAATTTGTCGCATTTTGCTATAACCAACATTTAGTGATAGACAAATGGCTGAAACACTGAAAAAGTACTCTTCTGGCAAAAATAAATTTGTCTTTGATGAGCTTCTGATAGATATTTTTGTAAACTGTGTGTGAATGAAATAATGACTTTTATTCATAGAAGTATAGCATTTAACGTGACAGTGTAATACTCCATTGAAGTATTTGTCATCCGGTTGTTTAAAAGACACTCACTCACTCTCATGATGTTGCTTATTCGCTGGGTTACCTACCGCATGTTGGACCGATGTATTTGTGCTTGTGGATATTAATGAAAATAACAGATTTGAGGTTAGGAGCAATTTTAATTGCAAACTGACAATTGAACACAAATTTTTTTTAAAATTACTTTTTCTGCATTAAACTTACCTTGTTGTCAAATTGTCAAATCAACAGTCCGTTATTCTCCACCTATAGGGTAACAGTCCGTCAAATACAGCGAATGAGCTTCAAGTTCCAATCAACAAATTTAGCAACCAATAGCTATGAAATGTTGAAAACAAAATACTGTCAAAGTATGAGGACAGCTTGTTTATATTATTTTCTTCAATTGATATGCGATTTTACTGATTCAACATCACCTACCGTATGTTTTTTCCTACAAACCTCTTGCAGATAGCCATTAAGCACCTACTTTATGACAGGCTCTACCAGAAATTCCATAGATATTGCTCATTTCCAAACATTCATTCATTTAGTTGCCGTTCATCAGTACCATTATAGCACCGTCGATTGATATTCCCACAAAAACACATTTTTGATATCCATACATTCATAAAGTCAAATATTTATTGGTTGTTCAGGAACTGAACAAACATCCACACTATGTTTACAGCGTTTAAGAAATACTCAAATATATGTCGTAAAGCTACAGGCAAACTTAAAACCTGCAAAAGAAATAGAATTTGCAATAACTTTCTTGTTTTACTTTGTACACATTCTAGGTTATATTTATATTAGACATTATTTTAATAGCAGCTGATTACTTATTACATTTCAAAACTGAACAAACATCCACACTATGTTTACAGCGTTTAAGAAATACTCAAATATATGTCGTAAAGCTACAGGCAAACTTAAAACCTGCAAAAGAAATAGAATTTGCAATAACTTTCTTGTTTTACTTTGTACACATTCTAGGTTATATTTATATTAGACATTATTTTAATAGCAGCTGATTACTTATTACATTTCAAAACTCCGCAACAAGTGACACATGTGTGGGATCTGTCAACCCTTGGTCCCAGTGGAGTAAGCAAGCTGTTGAAATATACTTACTATGGAATTTCTCCCAAAATCGTTGCACAACACTTGAAAAAATGCAAATGAAAATTTAAAATTATTTCCATGACGCCCCAAAATAGTTCTGTCGGTACCTCGGGTTATACATCTTGGCAGTAGGGATGTTCGATACCACCCTATATTTAAAAGTATCGATACTGTTGCTTCCTATACTAGATATTTTAGATCGATATTTTTATATACGACACTTGGGTGTATCGATACATTTCACGAGTATCGTCATCTTTCGATCCGGACTGTGTCAGAAAGAGTGACTAACTTCATATTACTTTTCTTCTTTGTTTCCTTCCGCTGGATATCGATAATTTTATTCCAATATTTTAGAGTATCGATACTTCCCAAGACGACAAGAATCGATACATATCGATACTTTTAGTGGATCTAAACATCCCTTGACAGCTTGTCGTTCTTGTCAACTGGGCTGCAGGGTGTGGTGTTTCCTTTACTATCTTACATTTTGCTAAAATCGTATGACAAATAAAAGTTTCAAATGAAATATTAACGAATATGAACGGATATGCATAGAATTTAGAAGATAAATTCATATTGCAAATTTCAGATTGTCTATGCATAGACTTGAACCGGATTTTTCGGTATTTTTACAGAAAAGAGAATATTTACCGATAAAATCATTTTCCACGATTTTTCAAGATAATTTAAATATTTTGTGCATACAAAAGATACAAACTGGTGGATTACCGTCATTACCTCATCACCGGACAAGCAATAAAGAAACCGAAACCTGTCTGTTTTCAAAATAAATATCTAATTAGAATGAGAGGTGAATTCATGAGTTCAAGTGTAAAACAGAAAGATATTCACAATCCTATAAGCAAGAATCGAAAAAGGAGTTTCCAGAATGGTTGCAAAGTACTTTGAAAGAGCGACCAGTATGCACATTGTAGAAGTTGTAATACAGAACTATGACCTCAAAAAACATGTTGTGTGCGTGCCCAATACAATAACCGACGTTTTTCATGACTCAAAGGTCCTTGATCTACCGCTGATCTTGGGACGGCATTTTCTTTATACCGAATTCAATGACACTATTTACCGGTTCCGTTTTTTGTGCCAGTTCGGCAACAATGCAGATGTGCAGATCACTTTAAAAGCAATTAATATCCCAGACGTGTTATAATAGAATAATAAGAAAATATAACAATGTTTGGAGATATATCTTAATAAATAGGTATTTTTGATTCTGACTTATAATATCTAGACGATGAATAATAGGTGGATGTGGATACTTTTACAAATATCAATGTTTTAGGGCCCAGAAATGCAGAATGTCCTGTTTGTTTACATTTGGTGTGGATTTCTAGATCATAAATTGGCAAAAATTCTGTTTGATGCAACAAAAGATGATGAACCAGTTGGAATAAGTTTTTTATCCTTTTTTTGTAAAATAACAAAAATTGGTACATTTCTACAGGTATATATTATGTATAACAACCTGTACGTGATATACAGACAAAAGTAAATTGCCATGCATGTACAGTCGTCAAAAACAGTGAAAACATCCTACTAATAGCTAGAAAATCGACTTATTATCTCTCTCATTTTCATTGGTCCATTTAAATAACTGACCGTCTTTTGTGGAATGATAAAAATTTGAAATTCTATGAAAGTTATCCTAATTCTAAAGCACAAAGACATAATATAACATCTATAATGTACCCTTATCTATAAGGCAAGCGTTTTTTCACGACTTTATTCTACATTTCAATAGAAATGACTGATATTGAGAGAGCTTTGACAACTTCCGTCAAATTGCACTTAGATAAGGTCTTTTCCTATTGGTCCAACTGACCGTCAAATATTAATGTTGGTCCTTAATTTTTCACTTTAGTTAGTCATAGATTAATTTTTTTATGTATGTCTGGTATTACGTTGTACTAAAATAAATTAGTAGTAACGCCAATGGATATGAAATACGCCAGCCGCGTGTTAATACAGCGCCGGCTCAAACTACATATAAACGTCAATTACACCTTCTATTAACCTTAACCACGGCCTGTTCCAAGTCGTTGAATGTAACGGCCGTATGTTACGCTGAGTTTTGTAAAACGTTAATTTTATTCTCTCTATGCAAAATAATTTGATAGTTTGTAGTGAATTGAATAAAATATAACATATGATGAATAGAGATACTACGAGACCAGGCATTAAAAATAAACAAAAGTATGGAAATGGAAATGTGATACCAATTACAAATTCGTAATATGAAGTAAAACGTTCACATACGCATATGCATCGGAAATGGTAACATCATCAATACATCTCACACCATACATTATCTAGTTAGTGATATAGTACAAATTCTGAACATTTTAAGCGTGTTGAACCTGGGCCAAAATAACTAGCGAGTCTGGGAAGCGTCAGAAAATGTGAGCTCTAGAAAATATTAAACATATCTAGATTCTAACATGGCAAGGTACATATTTTTAACACGCCTTCATGAGCTTAGCCTGTGTGTATGTAAGTACGTAACGTAGCATAATTTTCAATAATTTCCAGAAGTTTGATTAATCTGAAACTTGGTACACGTATCAAGGACCGATGACAATCCAATAATTTGATAACAGTTTTCCATTATCCTTAATAGGACCGCCAGGATGGACAAATTCTTTTGTAGATCCTCTGTAGGGGAGTACGAGAGATAGAGCTGGCGCGCGATCTGCGCATGCGTTCAGTTTCGGACTTTGTTGGTTTGGGCATTTGGCACAACACAACGGAGGCAGATACTTTTTCAAGGTAGTGCATTCTCACCTTGTTCATTCCTTATACATGCGTAGGTACTAGTGAGTGTAATACACGCGAATTACTGTTTATAATATTTATATTATTGATTAAAATACGATTAACAAATATGAATTAAAAAGACTAATTGATAAATCAAACTAAAACATGAAAAATAAATAATAGTTTAAAAAAACATGCTTTTATAGCTAACCGAACTGAAAAGTAGAAAATAATTTTTAATTACAGTAGTAGATGGTCGAACAATCAGTCATAAAATTAAGAGTAAAAAGCGTCCACTCTCTCATCCGTCTCAGAATGCATCGTCTTCCCCATGTATCTCGTCTTCTCACTCGTTTTTATCCACCTGGCCTTACAAACTCCATTCACTTACTTATTGCACTCTACCAATTGCTGGAACCATATGCGAAAGAACAAGTCGCTATTGTGCATCGCACAATAAACGTAAAGAATGGTGTAACGTTACGCCTGCCTGGCGGCAGCCCTTATTTGCAGAAAGTGAGCAGGATTAAGGAAAAGTACGACGGAATAATGGATGCAAAGGTCTCAATTCTATACAGTAATACTACGCATTTCTGTTTATCTCTGATTGTTCCTTTCAAAGCGTATCGGCATGTCTTTTACAGGAATGAAGTACGTTGAGGGATATACTGGACAATGGTAGAAAATGGCAAAATGGTATCAAGTGTGTTTTGACTTTCTTCTTATCGTCCTCTTAAGATGCAAATGACCTAACTCCAAAATCCGAAATTGTTAGGAGATACAAAAAGATTCACAGAAAAAAAGAATTAGTAAGACAAAATTAGTTTCCAGAATATTTTATTTTTATTTATTGCTAGATACGAGAAAATAATGGTGATTTTCTAAATTACGTTTTATTTGTAAAAAATTGGGAGTTATGAGATTTGCGTTCTCTACGCATGATATTACAAGCAAGAGATAGGCAACTGCCTGATACATTGTGCAACTTAAATTATTTATAAAACTAAGCTTTAAAGAAGCGAAAAAGACAATGGAAGAAGCATTTTACAAATGTGGTAAGTTATCATAAAAATAATGGAAGTCCTTAAGAATATAAGATTTAAGGTACATTAAGGGCCTATTTTACTAACAACAGTCGGTTATTCTCAACCTATAGGGTAACAGACCGTCAGATACAGCAAATGAGCTTCAAGTTCCAATCAACAAATTTTAGCAACCAATAGCTATGAAATGTTGAAAACAAAATACTGTCAAAGTATGAGATGACAACTTGTCATTGAAACATCACCCGCTTATTGAATATTAAGAAGAAGTTAAATAAATATTTGAGTTTTGAATTAAATTCATGTTTTAATTACTATTGTTGAATTTTTATTCATATTTATATTATATTCTTCAATTGATATGAGATACTGGGTGTTTTTTCCTATAAACTTCTTGCAGATAGCCATTAAGCACCTAGTTGATGACAGGCTCTACCAAAAGATATTGCTCGTTTCCAAACATTCATTCATTTACTTGCCGTTCATCAGAACCATTATGGCATTTAGATTGATATTTCCACAAAACCATTCAGGTTTTTTGATATCCATACATCCATAAAGTTAAATATTTTTCGTTGTTCAGGAACTGAACAAACATCCACACTATATTCACAGCGATTAATAAATTCCCAAATATATGCCTTAAAGCTACCAGCAAACCTAAAACCTGCAAAAAAGAACTACAAATTTGCCATATTTTTCTTTTTTCACGACTACACATTCTAGGCTATATTTATATTAGACATTATTTGAATACAGCTGATTATTGCATTTCAAGGAGTGACACATGTGTGGGATGTGTCAACTCTTGGTACCAGTCACAAAACATATACTCTGAAGGTTTAATTCCATGCTATTCAATGAGGGTGCGACAGGGTTGCCAGATTGTCCATTAATATCCCGTTTCACCCTCCTGGACCCAGTGGCGTAAGTTCCGCCAACCGTTGAAATATACTCTACTATGCTTTATAAGACTATTCGTGATATTTTTCCCAAAATCATTGCACAACACTTGAAAAAATGCAAATGAAAATTTAAAATTATTTCCAAGACGCCGCAAAATAGTTCCGTCGGTACCTTGGGTTATACATCTTGATAGTAGGGATGTTCGATTCGATCCTATATTTAGAAGTATCAATACATTTCACGAGTATCGTCATATTTCGATCAGGACTGTGTCAGAAAGAGTGACTGCCATTTGGCTGCGACATTACCCTGCCAAATCAGACATATCTTCCATCATTTTCAAAGACATTGTACAAAATCTTCAAATTTGTAAAGTTAGCGAGTCTGACTTCATACGTTGTTACCAGACATGCCCAAATCATCAGATGCTGCCGTGATATTCATCCCGACCACTGCATCCCCACGGCTAGGCGACCTGTATGTTAAATTTTTATTGATAGGGCAGCGGGTTATGCTATAAATCATATGTCACAGTGTTTGTGCACTGATTGCAACGGTTAGATGATACCAAAAATATTTTCAAAAATAGGAGGCCTTTCCCATTCCGGATCGAACAATCTACCCAAGATGCTTATAATCATGATACCTAGTAAATTTTCACGAAAAAAATTCAACACCAGCAAATGTAAAAGATTCATTTCGCAATCTCCACCACGGGACGTGATCGTCGTTAGACTTGGCAACCCTGCGAGTGCAGATAGATATCCCCCCCAGTCAGAAATAAAAACATTGCTAGTTTTTATGTTTTTTTGGACTTGAGAGACATTATTTGTGAAACATTTTTCATAATTTTTTGTCTATGTCCATAGTAATTCATTATGCATCAGGGAGATGCAGGGATTGACACGTCTTACACATATTATCTGTGTTTTAGGATGTAGAGGACATAATGCTTTTATTGCTTTGAAGAAATTCATTAACCCTTAAATTAATAAATGATTACTATTATGACGTAAAGGAAGATGAGGAAATGGATGGAGTGAATTTTATATTCTATTTTCTTGCAAAATACAGACAAATCCACACTATTCAACAGGTATGTAATGATAACTTTCAGTATACTGAAGTTGGTAAATTCGAGAGTGCCATGCATTAACAAACGTCCAAATCTGCTGCCAGATTTAACAGCTAGAAAGTCGACCTATTATTTGCCGCATTCCCATTCGCTGAAGGGGATAACGGATTGTTAAATGTAAACCGATAACATATATCAAAATACATGAAAGTTGTCCTGTTTTTCTGTACAAATGCATCATGTTGGAATCAAAAAGTGAACTTGTTTATAATAAAGTCGAATTTTCACGATTTTATTCAATATTTCAATAAAAATCACTAATACTCAGAGACCTTTGACAGCTTCTGTCAAATTGCATTTCGATAAGGTATTTTCCCATTGGTCCATAATATTAATGTTGGTGATATCGGAAACTCAGTTATTATACTCAGTCACAAGAAACACAGGACATCCAAGAATATTTGATTTGAATGAAATTCTATATACATTTAAGACACCAGCAAGAGAAAATCGTAAAGTATTTTCTCTATAGCTGGATTTCCTATATTTCCTTCAGCACGAGTATCGGTTCTGTTCAGGAATTCACGATGACAGGAACGAGAAAGACGTAATGTAACGCTTTTTGTTGAAAATTCCGTGCTCCATGCTGTAGAAGTTAGGGTTCGAGGTACCATCACATATGATACTAAGTGACGTCTTGTCTTCAGTAGAGGGGTATGACGGTGCAACGTGATATCCAGAAGATAGTCCTCATCTTTTGCCATTTCTTCAAACGCTTGAGGACACCATTCTCCGACAAGATAATGCCCGTCCCCATGATGCTAGAGCTACAATAGACTACCTCGATAACGCTCAATTCGGCCTCCTTCGCGTGGGGTATGACGGAAAGAACTCATCCTCCAGAAACTTTACAGTGTCTTCGGAACCAAGTGCATCTAGCTCGGCATGAGGAGACGTAACTCATCTCCTGAGAAACATGCTTTGACGACGTTATTAAGAAATTCCAGCAATACAGCAAACGTTTTCACTTTAGTGTCTAGTATAGAAAATTTCATTCGTGATTCGTTTCTACTGGGTGTTCTGTTTCCTTTGTCGCTGAGTATACAGGGTGTTTCAGTTTATTGTTGCATAACTTTAAGATTCGATAGAACTTTTAAAATTAATGCATAAGGTCTATATAAACATGGGTCGAAAAATGCGTGGCTTCCGGAATACAGGGTGTTTAAATTTACTTTCTAAAACAGTTTTTTTTAAATATTTCGAACAATATTTGATGTATAACAGTGAAAATTGGTATACAAGGGTTTTTGGTACGACAAAACGAACCATGGGCATAGTTTTACTGTAGCCGCTAGAGGGCAGTCTCTACTGTACGTGTAGTGTATTAAAATGACCGAAAATTTTTTCTTAAAGCAATTTTTTGCTTTTTGAATGAAAAAACTGATTCTTCGCACTTGTCAACATAAAAACGCTCTCCTGTGAGTTTTCGTTATAGTTAGCCGTTTTTGAGATATTTCGGTTTTTAAGGTTCGATGCATTTTCAATTATTTATGGGAGAATAATATTTTTTCTACATTTTCGATTTGGGCATTACAAGTAATTAAGATGATCGTTTAGATTGTGTTTTTAAACACAGCAATAATTCCTAACTCCAAATAAACACAAAAAAACAGAATATTAATTTGTTTAATTTTCCAATATTATTTTTAACAAATTAAATTAATTATTTACCACTAAAATGCTATTGGATAGTTAGGACAAACATACAAAATCTAGTAGTTGCTCAAAATGTAAACCCAATTGTTCAATACACAATTCACATCTACGAACGTTGTATAGCATTATTCAAATAAGGCCTTATTTCATCACATGCATTCCTGATTCTGTCTATTAGCATATCTCTTGTGGTTACGGGAGTCTGGTACACTTTTTCTTTTAGAAATCCCCACACAAAGAAATCTAATGGATTTAGGTCAGGGGATCGTGGAGACCAGGCTACTGGTCCTCTACGGCCGATCCACCTTTCTGGATAATTTTCGTCCAGCCAGTTTCTAACTATTCTCGAATAATGAGCTGGACAACCATCAAGCTGGAACCAGGCCAATCTTCTTAAATCTAACATAACATCATCCCACATATTTGCATTTTCAGCCTTTAAAAATTCCAAGAAGGTCGCAGCATTTAACCTTGCAGGCAAAAGGTAGGGTCCAAATAGTCGATTACGGTAGATACCAATCCACACGTTCACACTAAATTCATGCTGAAAATTTCTTTCCCGAACTGCATGCGGATTTTCATGCGACCAGATATGTTGATTATGAAAATTTACCACTCCACGACTAGTGAAGGATGACTCATCGGTCCATAAAACGTTACTTAACAACTCCCTATTATTATCAAGAATCCACTGATAAAATGTGATTCTTCGTTCTCCGTCCCCTGGCTGTAGTCCTTGCACAGGTTGCAAATGGTAAGGACGTCTATGGTCCTTTCTAAGAACACGGTGAACATGACTTGCTGAAATTCCCAAGGCACCAGAAACTCTCCTAACACTTGTGGTCGGATCTCTATCAAACTCACGCAGAATCGTACGGGTAAATCTGCGCTGACGAACATTTATGTTTTCAATTATTTGGCGATGCACTCTTACAAATACTGAGCGAGTTGGATGTCGTCTGTTTGGAAATCTTCGTGCGTATTCTCTGGCTGCTTCTGTTGCGTTTCCATTTACAAAGCCATACACAAAATGTGTATCCGCTAACTCTTGATTGGAGAATAAAAATGGCATTTTTATAAAACTTTTTTATGTTGAAAAGTGCGAAGAATCAGTTTTTTATTCAAAAAGCAAAAAATTGCACTAAGAAAAAATTTTCTGTCATTTTAATACACTACAGGTACAGTAGAGAGCGCCCTCTAGCAGCTACAGTAAAACTATTCCCATGGTTCGTTTTGTCGTACCAAAAAACCCTTGTATACCAATTTTCACTGTTAGACATCAAATATTGTTCGAAATATTTAAAAAAAAACTATTTTAGAAACTAAATTTAAACACCCTGTATTTCGGAAGCCACGCATTTTTCGACCCATGTTTATATAAACTTTATGCATTAATTTTAAAAGTTCTATCGAATCTTAAAGTTATGCAACAATAAACTGAAACACCCTGTATATTAATGTTCCTTGTTCAATTTTTTGAAATAAATTTGTATTACATTTTTCCAGAATTTCATCCAATTGGAATAATTGTGTTGTCTCAGCATGTTCGAGCATAATCATCCTCTATTCAAATATTCGCCTATATACATTGCAAGATTTATGGCCTGCGTTCAAACCATTATACTCTATGTCTTGGGACTGGAAATGGGCTAGATGAAGTACAGAACGACCACTTTAATTGATAGTTTTAGTGGCTGAACGGATCGCTGCAAACGTATAATTACACTAACAACGGTAATTATAATAGGATGACTTAAATTAATAATGGGTCATTAAAATGTTAGCAGATCGGTTTTCTGTAATAGTGTACGTAGACTGGCTTCAATACAGCACTTTGGAGTATCATGTGAAAGTACAATACTATAGTTACTGTAAGCGCATTCAGCAACTGTCCTTCAATTATGAACACAGATAGAAAACATGTGAAAAACTCAGGCTTCTTATCGTTGAAATATAGCGTAGATACTTTGTATATGTAAGCATATTTGGAGAACAGGTACCCCAGATATGTGAACAGTATTTCAGACAGCAGGGGTATTACGCATATTGAAAAATGACATTTTGTCGGTTTTTCTACAAGGTGTCAACTTAGCACTACCTGTTATACACTTGTTGTGATCTCGTTTTGTAGCTGAATGTGTTGCCTAAACGTCAAGATGCTTCAGCTATCACTGCTTGGCTCTGATGTGATGTAACATATGCTTCAGAGGTGACATTATTTTAGGTCTAATCAGCAAGTTATAATATGGAAGGAGACGGCAGTGCATAGGTGCATAGTGAGGATTTGTGTGATAATAATCTGTGTTGACGATAATTCCATTGGTCTCTTGTCTCAAATACACTTACTTGAGATTTATTTAAATCTAGAAATTAGTTGCGCATCTACTTTTTCTTGTTCATTCTGGAAATTACATTTGCTGAATTTTAAAAATGAGAGAGATAAGGAAAGGAAATCCCTGATTGGTGAAGTAATTAACTTTATGTGCTACTCAACCAACTTTCTTTCACATCTCAGAGATAAACTTGGCGTTCTGCAACCAACAATGCATGGTGGTGCGTGTCGTGTTGTCAAGTCATTCCCCATAGATGGACGCTTTTGATGACGCTCACAGCGACCATAGCGAGCAAACGTGGAATTAACTATTTGTAAACTAAAGTCTAGCTGCGAGATGACATTTTGTCGTTTTTCATGTTTTTTACATTATACTCCTGCCGGTCCCATATGAGCTTTATATATAGTAAATAGATTAGGCTTGCCTATTTCTAACCAAAATACTTGAATACATCACCTTCATAAAATTACCTAGTATATCTCTAAGACGACTGAACTGAACTGTAGCACTTTCGTTTATCGAATCACAAGGTAAATATACCCTATGCATACAACCCAATATTTTCTCTCAGCAACTTCCTGTTAAAACAACTTTCAGAGCTACTAGTGCAAACACACCGGTAAAGCTAGGAAGTACTTGTATTTACCCGACAGGTAATCTTTCTATGGCCACCGTTTATTGGATACAGGGTAGAGGTGTGACCTACATCTATGTTGAGAGAAGTGTGTCTAATTTATCTGCTGTATTAAATAGGGATTCATTGAGTAGCTTAGTATTTTTATAAACTACTTGACAATAAAATTATTTAAAACGTTAATGCTTGGTTCTAATTGATTTATTTATCATTCTACTTGATTTGCGGTCAGGCATTTCCAAAGTGCTTGATACCTGATGGCAAATTATACTTCAATGCAAACAGTCATACTTGGTACGTACCAGTGGAGTAGTACAGTGTTGATACTATGATGTTGACAAAAAGGGTCAAAGGATACCTAGTAGCCAGGCTTTGTCTGTCAAAGGTGGCCTAGTTGACTACCATAAGAGTGTGGTTCCAAATTATATCATTTGTCACCTACATTATTTCTAATTAATATAATAGATAAACGTTATGGTAGTCATTATTGAAATATGTAATGGGGGGAGGGGTCAAAACAAGTCAAAAAGTTCATATGCTGATCCAAAAGTCAATAGATTTTTGTCTAAATGGCTTTATAGTTTGTAACTTTAACTGCTTTATATCGACCACAATCACCACAATCTTACTAATTTTTATAATCTAATCTAAAACGTTTTTAAATTGGGTAATTAACAAATAAATGGCATTAAGTTTTTCTAAGTTAAGACGAAATTTGTAGTCAAAAAGTAAGTAAGTTTCACTAAATTGAATATTTAAAACACACATGACAACAGCGCATCGGCCATCATCACTCTTATCGAACCGGCAATCGATCGCAAACGGTAACAGTGGTTAGTTATCGGGCGTCGGGCGTGTTGTTTACAATATTCTCGAATCAAGAGTTCGCCGACATATTGTTAGTTTACGGTGAAGCTCGTCAGAATTCAAACCTTGCAGCTCAAATTCATCGCGACAGAAGGACATTTGTGCAAGCGTACCAAATACTTCGAGATACAGGAAGTGTTCAGCCCACTAATATTCGAACTCGTGAAAGACAGGTTACTGTAGAGCAGGAGGAACAAATTTTAAATATCGTGGAAATCAATGCAGATATCAGCACTCGGGAATTAGACCGCCGCGTAGGACTATCGCATACTATAGTCCATAGAATCCTACGGGAAAATTTGCTTTATCCCTACCATGTACAACGAGTGCAGGCCTTGTTACCAGAAGACTATCCTCGCAGACTAACATTCTGTCAGTGGTTTTTGCATAAAAACATTGAAAATCCGGATTTTTTTAAAAACATTCTAGCGATTGACGAATGTACTTTTACGCGAGACGGGATATTAAATTTCCACAAACTCACACGTGGGCCCAAGAAAATCCTCATACCATTCGCGAAGGTCATTTCCAACAACGTTTTAAAATAAATATTTGGGCGGATATTCTTGACGATCAGGTAATTGGCCCTTTCGAGTTACCCCCAAAGTGGTCAGGAGAAGGATACCTTAGCTTTCTAGCCAATAGCCTACCAGAACTTTTGGAACAGACCTTAGACAACAAGCCATTTCAACGGAGACACAATTTTTGGTTTCTTCATGACGGGGCACCACCAAACATTTTTAGATGCGTCATTCAGTATTTGAATGAACATGATCCAAATCGCTGGATCAGTCGAAATGCTCCTGATCCTCGAAAATGGCCAGCAAGTTCTCCTGACCTCAATCCGATGGATTTCTGGTATTGGGGAGAACTTAAAGAGATGGTTTATGGGGCTGGTCCAATAACAACTGAAGCACAACTTCGCGAAAAAAAATTTAATGCGGCTGAAATAGTATATGGACAACTTCAAGGAAATAGAGTAAGAAGAAACTGGGTTCGTCGTAATAAAGCTTGTGTGGAAAGTGGAGGAAATACATTGTGAACGCCTCCTTTAAATACAAAAAAGGTGCAGTGTGGGTTTTAAAAAGAAAAACAATGTATGTATCAAAATTGTGTTCCCTGTTTATAAGTGGATTTTTTTAATACGTTCAATAAACTTTCACACACCAGGTGAAGCGCTGAGACAGTGGTAAGTCCGTTTTTTTAATTGTTTGCATTTTACGAGTACATTACCAAATAATGAAATAATACCTAAGAGCCAAAAATAACAAACTCCATCTTTATTTACACTGCGTTCCGTCGTAATTTGCGTCTGGCATTGCGGCGTTGTCAGATTTTATTTTACTTTAAAGTCGCTTTTCTCTAAAAAAATGCCGTTTTGACCCCCATGTTATATGAAACGTTTTGCTTCTTTCAACCCCCTCTATCACCCATTTAAATAATGATCATCATAACGTTTACAATCTGTATATTACAAAAACTATCACGTCTTCTTGAGTTTTTCAACCCTACCAAACTACGAGGCTTGTGAGCATATACACGACTCTTTAAATACTCCCACAGAAAAAAATCGCAAATTGACAGGTCTGATATCTGGAGACCTTGGAGGCCACGGCACATCTCCGAAACGTGGAATGAGTTTTGTTGGGAACAGGTTGCGGACAGTATGTGATGTCGCACCATCTTGCTGAAATCATACAATTCCACGCCTACTAACAGTAAAGTGAGTGCTAAAAAGCCGCTGCGTAGTGATCGCCTACTCATTATTTTTGATAAACGCGTCGTATGCAAGTACACGATGTTCTACCATCCATTGCTCCGTGGTTACTGAAATCGCACACCAGTACCCAGGTACCAACATCGCACTTGCCCCACTCTAATCGCCTGAAGCTTCATACTATGCAGTGCCGGATGCTCCGCTGTTCGATTTTCGTCCGCTGGCGCGTATGACGTCACGCAGAGAGTGACTCTCATTTAGATTGGTATGCATAACGTGTAATTCCTACTTCATAGGCTACAGCTCAAGCCGCTTGGTAGATTTTCACATATGAGGTGTGGTTGAAGTCGTTACCTGTATGTTCTGTGGAGCATGCTCATGATCTTAATACTGCACTACATTTATTCATCCTTATGTCACAGACCATCCTAAGCACTAACTACATGCAAGTGTGAAAATTTACGCAAAATAGAAAAATGGAGTTGTCACCTTTTTGCAGTAAGCTGGCGGTATAACAATAAATGGAAATCACTTAGTGTAAGCCACAATTTTTCTCCATTTCCTTTTACGATCTTTCTGGTCTTTCAAGCTTTTATTCAGTTCTTTGATCCGGAAGAACATCCTTGACCTGAAAAATAGCCATCACGAAAACTTAACAGAAAAACCTGACCACTTTATCACTTGTTGTTTATGGCAAGATAAATACTCAGTATATTATAAAAACCAGGTGATTTCTTAACTTTCAGGCCATTTGTGTGTTCAATTTCGTATTGATCGGTCGGTGTCTGATACAGATAATTTTAGAATATGGTTTTCATTAAGTTGTGCTTCATTTGAAATGCCTTTTGCCAGATTCTCACCAATTTCAGAGAAACACTCACAAATTTCATTGCCTGTTTCGATATCGTTTTTGGAAATTCGCCATTTTATTTTTGTACAGCTGGAATTTTTTGGAATTTTGCATATTTCCATGAAATGCCACGTGTTGGTCGAAGAATTTTGAAGTCTGTCAACTTCATTTTTAAAAATTTCTAATTTAACCTCTTTTATTTGTGGTTTACTTCAGTATAATATAAATTCATTTAAGAATTCTAAATACAAAAGCAGAGCATCTGTATTAAAACTACTTTTCTTAGAAGTCCTGACTATAATTAGCATTCCTTATATCGCTGCTAGCTATATAGCCACCCTGCACACTTGAAAATGTTTACAATGTGATAAGTGGTCGAGTTCACACTTCTATTCAGGAAGCGGTGCTTTTAGCGCAAAGAATAAACACAATAGCTTTACTGTCACGCAGATAATCATTTACTATGTGCAACAACAGCTGCATTCTATGCTAAAAACCTTGCCATTGATGCACAGAGACTGATTCCGGATTTACAAAGAATATCTTATAATCCCTTAGACCTTGTTTTCCAAATTCGGTTGCCAGATCTCATTTTTTTACTTCTTTTATATCTCAGAAAATGTATCAGTTACATGGAGTTTCAGACCTTTTCATTACATATTCAAATATAGGCCACATATGCTTCTTAAGCCAGATATATTTTCAACAAGCATTTCTTCTGCAAACAATATTCCTTGGCCTGCAAACGAATAAACTAATAAATGCAATGAGAGATCTACCAAAAATCAGGTAAGATATTTTGTTTCATCAAGATTTCTCCAGAGTTATTTGGAAGTTCTTTCAGCCTTTTAAAATACAATGAAGTTTTTGCTCACCTATAGCACAAGAATTGTAAGCTCTTCAAAATGCTCATTAAAATACAAATGTACCTACTTAATTCAGTGTAAATAGTGACTTGAGACCTCCTGTGAAATTATGAGTATTTCTAAATATGCCCTCAGTTCCAATGTATGTATAAAAACCCATACATAGTTTCCTTTAAAATTAGACAACAAATTTTAGTTTTTTAATTGTATCTTGTGGGAAAAGTGCACTTCTTTGTTCATTTTGGGGCGCTGAATCCAAAAATGACAATGAAATAAGAAAATTAGTTGCGGTTTAGAAAAAGAACTTTTTATTTTTAAGGATATATTAAAAAAAATATTAAAATTAAATTAAAATTCATATACTTATAAGAATCACTATATGCGCTGTCTTTTTGCTGTTCTTTTATGGATCATTTCTGGAGCATCTCTACCAAGAGTCCAACAGTAGTCCGCAAGCATGGAAGGATTCCACTTTCCCTGGTACCTTTTTTCCATTGTTGAAATATCCTGATGAAAACGTTCGCCGTGCTCATCACTTACGGCTCCGCAATTGTCAGGAAAAAAGTCCAGGTGTGAGTGTAGGAAATGTATCTTAAGAGACATATTACAGCCCATCTTTTGATACGATGACAGCATATTTTTGACAAGGGTTATATAGTTGTCAGCTTTTCTATTTCCCAAGAAATTAGTGACCACCAGACGGAAATCATTCCAAGCAGTTTTTTCAATACCTGTTAAAGTGTTTTCAAACTGTGTATCTTTCAAAATATTTCGAATCTGTGGCCCAACAAAAATACCTTCTTTAACCTTTGCCTCACTTAGTCTTGGAAATCTCTGACGCAGGTATTGAAAAGCTGACCCATCTCTATCTAATGCCTTGACAAAGTTTTTCATTAGGCCCAACTTGATATGCAGTGGTGGTAATAATTTTTTTTCGAATCTACTAATGGCATATGCTGTACATTTTTTTGACCTGGCTCTAGTAATTGACGAACAGGCCAGATTTGTCTGGTCTAATGAAGTGCCTTTGCCCGACTGTCCCATTCACACAAAAAACAACAAAACTTTGTGTAGCCTAGCTGCAGCCCAAGTAAAAGTGCAACAACTTTCAAATCGCCACAAATATGCGATTGGTGCTCATCGTATTTTATGCATGTCAATAGGTACTTGATATTGTCATATGATTCTTTCATGTGAACTGCATACCCTATAGGAAGAGATGGTAAAATATTTCCAATATGCAATAACACTGCCTTTAAACCCAATGTTGAACTGTCTATAAACAATCTCCATTCTTTTGGGTTATAGTTTATATTTAAAGCCGCCGGTAAGCCGTTAATGTTACTGCAGAAAACCAAGTTATTCTCCATATTGAAAAATGGTTCTAAGTCTTTGTGGCATTTACGAAAAACACATACCGAAACATCGTCTTCTAACAAGTTCCTCTGCTGCAGTCTTGATCCAAGTACATTTTGGAAGTTCTAAATCTCTTACAAGATCATTTAATTCTGACTGTGTTATTTTGTGCAGTTGGTGGCATGACGTGCTCGGTATAAAATCAGGATCTCTTGACATTGATGGCATATCTTCTTCCTGACGAATCACTCGATCGCCATGATCTGATTCGTTTTTTGATTCGCAAGTGTAGGATTCTGGGGGTTTTGGAATAGGATTTTCGTCACTGTAAGGCACAGGTCTCATCGCAGATGGTATGTTTGGGTAGTTAATAACCGATTTTTTTTTCTTGGACATACCTGTGGCTTGTCCAACACAAGGTACCATGCAAAAGTAACAATCATTAATATGATTTGTAGGCTCTCTCCAAACCATTGGGACAGCAAAGCGCATAGACCGTTTTTTGCCATTTAACCAGCTCCTCAGACTTGAAGCACATGTATTACAGCAGATGTGGGGTGCCCACTGTTTGTCTTGATCACCTAGTTTACAACCGAAATAAAGCTGATATGCCTTTGTTATTAGTGGAGTAATAGACCGTCTCTGAGACGCAAAAGTCACATCACCCACACGTAACAAAACTGATCTGGATTGTTTACACACTTTCGAGACATCTTGCATGAACGCTGTCAGCCAACTGAGGAAAAAATGGCTAATATAAAACAATATAATGTACACGTATGTATAACGTAACACAATCAACCCGATTATATCATCTTTCCTTGCCGAATATAAAAATGTGAATTACAGTATATTAACACTGTCACAGCAGGAACACATATAATTACCGTATCTCTAAAACTTGAACTAATATTGAAAAAATACGTTTCATTCCGGTTTTAGCACATTAAAAATAGTAATATTTTGTTGATTTTATTTAGGATATTTTTTGGCTGTTGATCAGTGAAATTTTCTGTTTGGAAGCGATATTCTATCCCCGCATGAATGGAGCACCGTGTAATTTCAATTATGGCACAAAGTTGATCAGTTCGTTGAAGTTTTTTCGGATAGTCAATCGAAATGCCAGACTCTGTATATTTACAAAAAATCTATCATGGTATAGACTGTCAAAGTCAATTTTGAATAAAAATGTCTATTGACATAATCCAATGTTTGTATATTGTCTGTTATTGCAAAATTAGCCAGGATATATGAAAAATACCTCGAAAATTCGGAGAAAAAATTATTTTTACGAATAAATTAAGGTAAGGACAAGATATTTAGCTTATACGTACTTTAGTGCTTCAAAGACTTAAGATATATTTCCCATGTGACTGCCTAGCTATCGACAAAGTAAGAAATATGTCGTGTTTATTTCTCTTTACTCCTCATAGCATTTGCAGATGATATTTTTACTACTTACTAAAAAGTGAAGTGGCTGGACCAGGGTTTTATTGAACTTTCGTTGCCAAGAGAAAGATTTAAAAAACTGATGAAACATACTTTGTGGGTACCTTAAGAACCGACTGAGGTATGGTTGATCTCTAAATTCCAAGCTTTTCTAATTTATGTTACTTAATAACTGATTCTCTTTTGACTAAAGAATGCTACCACAAAACATCGAAAATGCCACGTTAGAGATAAGTATTTAGTTCTGTGATTTGACTTGCCGTAGGAAGTGTATAGAGATGACAATCTACGCACTTTTTTGACGTTATTGTGCTAGGTTCCAATCTTTAGCTGTACCGTAAATATCCAGATAGAAAATACATAATTATGCTTACGTATAATGCTATATATAGTATAATAAGTATTTCCAAGCTTAGCAGCGATCTTTTCATTCTAAAATTTCCTCCCGTTTAAGTTTCTACTGCGTTTGAGGTTATGTGCGGCTCTGCAGTTCAAAGGTTTATCTGATTTTCAGTAGTAACCTCAAAAATATACATTATTTCGTTGAAAACACTTGAATCTACCACGAGATACGGCTACTAGAGAGTGTTCATTTTATATTTTACGTTTAAATGGTGTCTACAAGTACACTAAAACGCTGACTGCTTTCATCAAACCATGAACGTAAATATTAAAAAATCAAAATCTAAGAATTTCGGAATCAACAGTACCTCAATCGGATGTTTCAACAGTCTTTCAATTTTTTCTTGCAGCATTAGAAATTTGGTAGAACACGGGTCCGAGGCAGTATGTTCTCATCTTGAATGTAAAACATTTTGTTTCCATTTTTTACATAGTCTCATTCAAAAAGAACCCCTTTTAAACGTTGCCATGCCAAAAATAGCATCAATATTTATTTGAACATCTTTCTAAACAAATTCCAAAATTTTTTCCGGCTTTCTTGTTGGTTCTTTGAGTCTTAAGGGTTCTTATAAGCTTTTCCCCACGGTTGGTAGTTTCCAAGAAGATATAATAAATACAATATTTGGAAAAGTGCAAATTATGCAATTTTCCGCCCAGAAAAGCAATATGAAGAAATTCCCATTAACAAAGTCAAAGCATGATGGGGGTATTATTATTATCGTAAGCCTTTCTTTCTGGTCGCTGGTCTTATTTTAGTGAGCGAGAGTCGTAGAGTTGTGGAAGTGTATAGAGCCAGTAAAATCACTCTGGAAAATACTTGTCAGACGAATGGACTTTACGCGAACGCAGAGCGGCGCAGGCTCTAGCACAGTCAGCACCAATATAACCCGAGCTGTCTTCGCGCTCGCTTTAGCAGTACAGGGTCGGACTGTGTTTTTAGAGCTGCTTCTTGCGTGTGACCAGTGATCGTTCAAGTGCTTGTTTACATCATGAATCAAACAGGTTCTGCACGTGGATGACTATTTCAAGTCCGAACAAGGGCTTTGGAAAATAACTTCAGCGAAGAAGCTACGAGATCCAACGGCACTGTTATGTCAATAATAGAATACCTTAAATGGTTTGACCAATAAGTGCACAAGTAAAAAGAGAAAATCTGAGATTGTCAATAGATTTGATATCTTGAATGTTGCAGATCCTTTTTTAACGTAGTACAAAAGTTCATGGGGGTCTGCACCAGCAAAAAATTGTTATTTCATGTTTTTCTACCCTAATTATTAATTATTATTATTATTATTATTAATATTATTATTATGTCGTGTCGCAAAATTGTGAGACTATAAGTAAATATACTATGGCGCCTTCAAAAACACAATTTGCCATGGAGATGGTGAAGCGTGCGACTATCCCCAAATAAGCTATCAGACTTTTAAAATATAGTACGAACAGTCTTTTGAAAATGTGTCTACTCAACACTAACAATGTTCAAGCCAAATCACGATAAAATTGCACAGTGAGCACATCTAATTATGCATTATATAGTCTTGTTGATGTATTGTACCTCATGCCCTCTACAAATTACCTTACTTCTTCGATCCTTATACTAAATTTTTTCCTCATTTCCAACAAGCAATTTCTGACTATCACAGACCACATACGGTCATCATTACTTGTTAATGATAAGATGTTGCCTTGCTATCAGCTGGTCTGATCTAGTTTGCCATATCTATTCGGGGTTATCGAAAATGCATTGTTGGAAAGAACCAATAAGTCCTAACCTGTATGAAGTAGGCGTCGATGTACCAACGCTTGACGATGCAAACGGCGGTACACGCAACCTACCATAGACGATGGCTTATGCGGAGGCTGAAAAATGTAGCGGGGATTTTGTTTCTTTGAGTTATCGCCGTTGGGTAGAAAAAGATTGAAGATGTAAACGGCGGTGCGCGCTACCATATGTGGACGATCCCTAATGTATCGGATACTGGAAATGTTATTGGGTTGCCAATTCTATAGTCGAGTAATAGGGACGGCGATAAGCTGCATTTCTTTCGGACCTCAAGCAGAATTCATCAAAAGTAGTACGTTAACTATAAAATGCTTTTGTAAAAGAATGTTTGAAAAACATATAGGAGCTTTGGCGACATTCAAATTCTTCTTTATCCATATTGCTTTTCGGGGTGGAGTATGGCATATTATGCACTTTTTCAAATGTTAAATTGCTCCTCTCGAAAACAACCAACCTTAGGAAAAAGTTCATGGTAACTTGTTTGTTCGAACCGACTCGAGAAACACAGAAGAGGTCAGAGATAGTTAAAAAAAGACTTTGTCGATAGCAAAAATCAATTTTTGGAATTTCCTTAAAAAGTCCTTAAACAATTAACGACGAAATTTTGAGTCTGGCAACATGCAAGTACGTTCAAAGGAACCCTTTTTAAATAAGATTATGCAAAAAAACAAATCAAAATATTTTTCCGGAGGGCTAAGGTACTTCCTGGACTAATTGATCATTCTTGGTTTCAGAGTATCGCACTGAAGATGGATCAAAAAAGATGTTAGTGGAAGATAACAGCGAAAATTCTCTGTCTGATGACCAGGAATCCGTAAGACCAGGTGACAATCAACTAAATAAGAAATACAAGTTCGAGAAAAATCTTACAGGCTCATCGTGTATCTATATCACCTTTTTTGAAAAAAGTGATCTCAAAAAACTGGATAAAAGCGCATTGGAGACGCTTAAGGTAACTGTACCAAATCTCAATTTGGACAGAGTTATAGAAACAGAGAAAGGTCTGATTCTAAATCTATTAAATGACGCAATGATAAAAAGAATATTGAAGGTAGACTTAGCTAAAATCTTTGGAAGACCTGTGCAAGCTGTGCCACTATACCGCAGTCATTACAAGAAGCTTGTTCCATTCAAGGACATACCTTGGTGCATATCCAAAGAAGAACTTAAAGCATGCCTCAGAAAGCAAGGTATTTCATATACCAAATTGACCAGAGAGCAATCCACAGTCTACATAGAAGTCTCAAATTACAGTAGTTACCGGCAGCTCAAGGAAGAAGGTATTAATTTTTATGACTCAGTCATATTTCAATCATGTGACGATACATACTTGAACGAAGAAGCACACTATAATACCGATAACATCATCCAGTGTTACAAGTGCCAAGGCTTTTGGCACACAGCTAATACGTGTAAGCAGAATATTAGGTGCGTGAGATGTGGGGAGGAACATTCTGTAGAACATTGCAATAGACCGAAAAGCTATCCGATATGTTGTAATTGCAAGGGACATCATCATGCGGCGTATAAACTGTGTCCTATGAGGTTGAGGCTGAAGAAGACTGTACGAGTCGCATTCACTTACAATAATCAGTAAAGTTAGGAAATTTGTAAAATTCAAAGCGCAAATTAAAGTCTATTTATTTTAGAATGTACTTTAAGACAAATCATAATTGTACGATTTGTTATCGGAGTGTAAATGGAGTATAAACGACATGGATATGATGTGAAAGGGTTTGATGCGAGAAACACGATAAGCATAGTGACGTTATTCTAAGTCCAATATGGCGGTCGCAGCAAAATGATGATTAACGTTTTTCTTGGTCAGCTATTTGATGTGGGTATCAAATAAAAAGGCTTTATGAGAGAAAGGTAATAAGAAAAGTGACGTCATTCTAAATCCAATATGGCGACCACCGCAGATGAAGATTTATAACTTCCATTTATATATATATATATATATATATATATATATATATAAGTCGATACCACAATGTGTAGGTTGGTTCTTGTTGTGGACTTCGTGTGCCATTCTTTTTCCCTCTCCATCTTCGTCTCCTTAGGTTACACCCGTATCCTCGGATGTGTGGGCATGTGTATCTTATTTTGTAATTGCATATGTCTATTCAGTTCGGGCCTGATGAAGCCAATCAGCAGAAATACGTATCGCTCGGGTTACCTATCTTATTTTCTGCTCGAATCCACTTTCCTCCTTTTTGCGGTTATATACCTTTCTCCGCAAGATAATTTTCTTTATATATATATATATATAAAGTATGTGTATGTGTATATGTCACTGTGCTACTCATCCGATGAACTACAAATTCAAAAATGTTTCCGATTATAAACATTTAAATGACGAAAAAAAGGTTCCTCGTCTCAAGATATCAAATAAAAGCGAGTTATGTTTTGACAGTAGGATGGAAACATGGATATAACTTTTATTTGGAAGCTTGAGATGAAAGAGCTTCATTATCATTTAAAGCTAGGAGAAAAATGATTTTTAATTTTTTTGTTTATTTTATGAATAGCTGAATAAAATGTTGGTTTAAAATGTATTTTTTTGCTTTATCTGCCCGTAGAAACCTTGGTGTGGAAGAAGAAGACAGCCAACTAACTGATTTTTAGTTCCAGGTGACATCCCTAAAATGTTACTGCAGACACACTGTTGTCAGGTGTAACTTCGTCTCAGGCATGTTTTGGTACCAAACTGTAGTATTGTAACAAAAGTTCAATTTGTTGTTGGTTGACCTTTGCTAAGCAGTATTTCGAGAAAGGCCGTGCAACTGCGCATCAATTTTAACAATTTAACCGTCAAATGGCTGACAGGGTTATGGGTCCTCTGTTTCGTGTAATCAACCTTGGGACATGTACACCTAACGACAACAAGTCATATGTCCCCCATAATCTCGATTGATAAAACAAGCAGATTATATTCTTTATTGGTAAGACTACTTTGTATAGAAGAATAGATGGAGTTATGTCTTAATGTAATCTGGGCAATGAAACGTAAAGGTTATACATTAAAGAAGAATTGCATGTGGTTCATTGGCCAGACAAACGTGGAGGATTATCGATGTGAAAACCACAAGTTTCAAATGTTACATTATGTCTAAATATGATTACGATATCTAAATGAACCTATTAATTGTTATGGTTCTTCAAAATCCAATACTTTATTACAGGTAATCCCTTGTCGTAGAAATATATATAAATTCGGTTGTATCCTGAACACACAACCACTTATCATTAGGAAAACAAAGCATCAGGCAGAAGAACGTTTGGCATCTTGTAGATTGCAGCCGTTTGTGTACAGAGAATGTATAATGCTGGTGCACAGTTGTCCTTTTGAAGCCGTTGTTAGATGGCAACCTATGCAAACTGCTGAAATGCCAGCAGGATATGCACCAGTTAAACAGACAGAATAAACAACGGAAGCCAGGTGATGGGACTTTCAAATAACAAGGACTAGGAGTACAGTGCGACAACTTGGCTTAACTGGAGAAGCTGTGGGTTATAGTGTAAAGACGATTTATAAAAATCATGTCGCCTGAATGTGTACTCCTACTGAGGGGACATCACACAATGTAAAATATTGTACGATTCTTCGGTGGTGTCTTAGTCCAATCAGCAGACATATTACGTATTATACGTTTATACTGTTGATGGCTTAGAGTTGTATTTCCCTTTTCATCCTTGTTCTCCTTCAGGTTACACCTATCCAGATATGCTTTGATGTTGATGTTTTCTATGTACATCGATTTGCAGCTATTAAAGCCAATAAGCAGACACGTACGTCGCTCGGGTTACCAATTCCTCTATTTCTGCTCCTGTTCCTTCATTGCGGACCTGGCCATGATTGCGCTTTGTTTTTTATACTTCTGCTGTTGCGCAAACAGAAACTCGAATACACAGGCATCCCGATACTTGGAGCAATAAGGAGCTTAAAAATGCCTTGTTAAACCAACCTCAGAACTATCCAAGGTGAGTAGAGATACGAAAAGACGTCAGGTAGTTTGTTCCACAATTTCGACACCCCAAAAACAATGAATCGGTGTCAATGGCCAGTTCTGGATGAACCAAGTTCATGAACAAAAGCATATTTCTGTTTTGCGCGCGCACACTCAACAGGTTTCTTGAATCCATCTTTCCTGAAAAATATTGACTTCTTTACATAATCTAAACATTAAATGCTTGAATTTGCTTACAATACCATCACATAATAAAGAATCATTTAAGAAATCTACTCTCATATCAAATTGCCTTTTTGGTAAACAAATTCAAAAGTAAAGATTTTTCTCTCTCTGTGGCTACATTTAAGAGGAACCTTAAAAGTGGTTTACTCTGTCAGGTGGTCATTGTCGTCTAGACCAGTTAGGTGAAAACTAAGGCTTCCGCCTTTTGCTGGGCACTTCGACAAAATTTAAGCAAGGAGGACTCTTTATACTTTTTTATTCTCTCTAGCTTTCAACGGTCTTTGCCATCATCATCAGGAGCTGCAATTACATTGATTACACTAGCAACAATTGTGTAAAATGAATTTAAATTAACTTAAAGTAGTATGTGAGGATGTTGCTAAATGTTGTTTACGTTAAGGATGAGGGAAACACCCAGTAACATGGTGAAAGCTAGGATACATGGTACAATGGTCAAAATTATACAAACTACACCCAGCTGTATGACAAGAACAAATTAAAAACAGATTAAAAATATTTAAAACGAAAGTTACGCATTACATCGTGAAGCCACTTGATGATTGCACAAAATGGTGCCCTATATCAAGGAACTGACCCCTCAGCTGATTACGCAGTCTGTTGAACTATCGAATTGCTTGCAAATCCGTCCTCACTATATACTGCATTTTTTCAAAGATGAAAGACAGAGTCCCGCTGCTTGGCTTAACCAACAGAGTCTACTCTATCAATTGCAACAATTGCAACCAAATATACATAGGTCAGACCTCCAGGTCTCTTAAAGGAAGGATAACATCACGCAAAGCTTAGCTTTCGTTTTAAATATTTTTAATCTGTTTTTAGTTTGTTCTTGTCATACAGCTGTGTGTAGTTTGTATAATTTTGACCATTATACCATGTATCCAGCGTTCACCATGTTAATGGGTGTTTCCCTCATCCTTAACGTAAACAACATTTAGCAACATCCTCACATACTACTGTAAGTTAATTTAAATTCATTTTACACAATTGTTGCTACTTTTATTAATGTAATTGCAGCTCCTGATGTTGGTGGCAAAGACCACTGAAAGCTAGAGAGAATAAAAAAGTATAAAGAGTCCTCCTTGCTTAAATTTTGTCGAAGTACCCAACAAAAGGCGGAAGCTTCAACTTTCACCTATATATTGTATATATATATATATATATATAGGTGAAATATATATATATATATATATATATATATATTGTGATCCTTGTCCCTTTCCATAGTCCCTCTCATGACGATTGTTGGGAAGCTTTCAAAGATGCGATAAGAGAGACTCAAAACCTCCTATAATTTTGATTTTGTTTTTTTCCGCTGCCACTTTCCAAAGACTGAAAAGGGCTTTTCACCTTGGCACAGTAGGAACCTTTCATGAAAACATCGAAATCCGGGCGGTACTTCGAAAGTTAGAGATGGGCCAAATACTATCGGGCAGACGGTCAGACAAATAGAGCGACGGAAATGGGTGACATCGTTTTTCGTAATGTAGGTACGTACATGTGATATAACATCTAAAAAACACAATATCTCATTTTTGTAATCACAATACTTCATCGCCTAGTGCCGTAGAAAGTGGAACGGAATTTAGGAGACATTTTGCCTTACAATAGCCTTTTATTAATTTCCAAAACCCTTTGTTTGTTGTATTCATACGCCATGTTGCAGGACACAGACTGCATACGAGTATCACCATCGACGCTAAAACCAAGCGTTATTCCCGGTGACCCCTTGCTTGATCCTTCTAGTGGATTGTGAAAGGATAATGTGACTATTTGGAGCATATCAATATTTCTCGAAATTTTTTCTACTCACTTTTTAGTACTTCAGACGCTGCTTCTCAATAGCGACTAAGCGGCCCTAAATGCATCGAAATCTTCGTTTACTCTGACTGTACTATCAAAGTTATAAGAAGAGAAGTAATTTATTGGACATTATTCATATCACTGAATAATCTCAATAGCGGTATGTTTCATCGAGCAAGTGGATTAGCCTGTGAAGTAACTCATTATTTGATCTGATGATCCATGGCGGCCACCTTTAAAGTGCTTCTAAATATCAACGAAACATTTTCCTTCTGCAAAATATTATTCTGTGGAGGCAGAGGAAACAGGTAGAGAGAGGTGTGAAGGTAAATTAAAACAATAGCAGTGCCCTGCTTTTATTTATCACTGCATGAACTACTCTCAGGCATGCAGCAAAGCTCCTACTGAGAATTATTTTCAAGGAATAATATGGTAGAACTTCTACAACGTATACAGAGTTCGTATTCAATGTGTACGAGCAAGATGGAAAATTAAAAACGTATATTAGAGCGAACGTGTTTCTATGTCTCGCTCCTATACACTTAGCAAGGGACCTCGACTATTCTCTGCCGATCCTGTAGATTTCGAACGCTTCGACCTTTATGACCTAAACTTTGCTTGGGATGGCCTCTAGTCTGAGTGTGAATTCTAACAGCTTTCTTATTCAGCTAGCAGGGGGTGATTTTCGGTAGTGTGACAATGTAGTCGATTCGGCTGCACCCCAAGCATGTGAACAGTAGTTGAGGCTAAGCCTTATCTGGGCCTTGTGCAGACACAGTACTGAGTTTTGGTAACATTATGCTGTACCCGACTGTTGCGTCCCCAAGCAGTGTTACTTCGAAACCGCTAGTAATCTTCTTCCTCTACCACATCAACAGAGATTGGCTCACCACACTGAATTCCTGCGTGTAGAGTGCTATCACCAACAAAACTGTGGATCGGATTGCTCGTATAGGAAAGAAGGTCGTTGATGTGATATGCATTTATGTAATATGCATAATGTTGGCTTTTATCATCATTTGGTGTCAATCCAAGACTACACACCCAATACGATGGAACACAACTTTCGTCAAAGTGACGTCATACCAGAGATGTATGCTTGTCATCTCTAAAAATGGACAGAACGACCCTGGTTTTAATTATTAGCATCCTGACTACTATACTATTCAACCTAATTACCGAGACTAATATAAATCATACAAGGACCTCGGGGCAAGACTCTAAATATTGTCACCGTTCCACAAGGCGACATACACATGTCGAGTTGTTGCCCTGCTGTTTTGAATTAAGGAGAAAAATGAGCAGGCGTATCAAAGGTGGCAACCGCGGAGGAAGTACAGTCACGCGGTGTTTGTCTCCAAAGAAATTATTGCCATGTCTACCTCTATCTGACATATGGTACGACGGGCCTGTGGTAAAGTTGGAGATCTTGATTAGTGTGGTGAAGTTAGTTGGGGTACGATAATTGAATATAGTCATTTGTTTCCTAATGTATAGGCGTTCATTGTACTTTTGAGGACGCCTCATTTGTCTACTTTCAACCATTGGTGAAAATATAGTCAACTTACTGCTAGAGATATCATGGCATAAGGGAATGTATCACAGATGTGCCTCTATCCACTATACAGGGTGGCGCATCGAAAACGAAACAGACGCATTTACTGGCAGCTCAGTTTTTTCTGTGGAAAAACGCTCAGATCCGTCGATTTTGTTTTTGAGGGGGACACAAGTTTGGCAAAAATCACGTTAGCACGTGCAGCCCCCTAAGCGGGGGTGACACCAAACCCCCAAAATCTTAAATGGAAAGGGGGGTCGAGTGATACCTTATTTTAAGGTCTTTCATTCCCTTTATAATGATATAAAATTGAGGTACTTAAGTTCAGTAGTTTTGAAGATTTATTGATTTAAAGCTTAAATAAAACTAATACATCATCATTAGTGGAGATCAATACATTTGGCAGCGAAGTCATTTAAAAATGAAGAATGAACTGACCCGTTAGGCAAGTAAATGTTGAAAATGGCCACCATGACTCTCCATGCAATAATAAAGATTTTGCTCAAAACGTTGCCGCACATTTTGCAATATTTGAGGAGTCATTTGAAGGCACTCATTCACAATTCTTTGTCGCAGGTCTTTTAATGATGTTGGCTGAGTAGCATAGATTTTGCTTTTTAAATGACCCCACATAAAGAAATCCAAAGGTGATAAATCTGGTGATCTTGGGGCCCATTCAATGGCACCTCTTCTACCATTCCATCGATCTGGAAACGTCTGATCTAAATATTGTCGAACACGTAATGCGTAATGTGGTGGGGCACCATCCTGTTGGAACATCAACCTATTCGCAATGTACCGCCGATCATTCTGATTTTTAATTATGGCTGTTAATGCAGGATCCATGGCGTCTTCCAGTCTCCTCTCTCTCTCTCTCCTTTAATAAGAGTTTCATAATGCAATTTTTCCAGTTTCGTCCCCAAAATGACAACTCGGTTATCCTGAGGTGCTGACTTTGAGTTATTGAGGTAAGCAGGCTTTTTGTATATGCAACCAAATGACACATTTTTGACTGGATGACTCGACTTATTGAAAGGATATAAGAGGTAACACCTGTGAAAAATAGATAATTTATCAAAAATGGTCACTTGTAAATCGGAAGGTAAATACATTTTCGGGGCATCCAAGATTACTCTAATTAGAGAATAAAAGGTTGAAACCTACTTAATAATTTTAAGCTCGGTTCTACGTGAAGAATATTACAGATGGCACATAATTATAGGGTCACCCCCAGTCGTTGTATATCGAAAAAACGAGCCTGTCACTTCGTATTTGTTTAATTGAACATATGAGAAATTACCGTGCTTCTCACAAAATAAAAGTATTTGAGACATTGAGTATTCATGGCAAGTCTAGACACTAGAATTTTTTGATAATCATCGATAGTGCTAATGAAAATGACATTTCAATTTACAATGCTTCTTACGAAAAGGAACTTTGGTAATATGAGTGCTCATGCTCATAGTAATCCTGGATATTGTGAGTCTGCTGGAATCATCGAACCTATATTTATAAGAAAACACCTCAATCTTTATATCTAAGCCATGATTGGCAAAAATGGAGTCACTCTACTTGATCTCACTTCTCTCTGGTTCGAAGTGACCAGCATCTACTTTCCACGTTTGCAACTAGAGTGCACTGAACTTTTTGCAGACTTATTATAATAATTGTAGTAAATACAGTCAACCTTTGAATCAGCTGCTTATTGTAAATCTCGGAAACCTCTTTTATTTCCTGAATGGACTATCGATATTGCACACGTAAGGGTCTGGACGGCAACACTTTTTCAATACAACGTAGGTACATAAATAATGTATGTCTTATTAAGTATTCCCTTTGGTACAACTGTCATCGATATCTAGGTGTATAAAGGTAGTATTTATTTGCTCTCACATTTTTTCGTCAGAACATATATTTTCCGTCGTTTTGTGCGCTAGGCCGGTATCCTTGTAATGTAAAGCGCTCAGCGAATATGAAGTCATTTGTGCTTGATTTCGAGAGGCTTGTAAAAGTATGATATTCCAGTTTGTCTCACGCTTACCGTTTTTGAAAATCGCTGGTCGACTTCAAAATGACTACTAAGGTGGTTGGTGTTACTGATACGATGTTGTGGTAGTTTTTAGATTAATGTTCAGTACCTGGCGGTGTACCAGTTTACTGAATTCTCCGAGTTTGTATAAAAAAATTGTAGATCTATACCGTCTAAAAAATGCAAGAAATGGAGGAAATGTTGTAACCGGTTTTGCAAGTTTTTACCAGGCTGACAAAAGGAACATATAATAGCAATGAAACACTGATGCTTTTGTTATAAATAATTGACTTTCTAGCTACCTGTTATAATGCCATTAAACGTTCAATTTACCAGTAGACTGAACAATGGTGTTTACGGTCTGGAGCCAAAGGGCTTTTCTTTTTGATCATGCCACAGCACTCTAGGCCTGCCAGACGGACCGGCTAAATTTATGTATCTCATTATAGCTGTGTTAAGCACTGTACATAGAGAGAATGGGTACGACCGCTCATCAATTAATTTGATACCGAGTTATTTCAATCGACAAGTTATCTGCGGCTGCCGTAGTTCCAAAAACTCTCGTACTGAGAAAATTATATTTCGTGTTACTCTGGTCATCTCTAGGTGAAGGATAACTTCTGTTTAGCAAGATAAGACTATTCTTCAAAGTAAATCGGCTCTTAATGTAAAGAAAAAGATATGTAAGCCGTTATGTGAAGCGTGTCTGAATTAACAAGTACCTCAAGAATTCCACATCGTTCGATTCATCTAATAAGTATAACCGATCCCTCATTCTCCGAATTCTGGTAAACTTTCTCAATAAGGCTGCACTAAAGAAGCTGGGCAAGTTTGAAACACATTCTTCAGCGTTTACACGCCATGCCTAATTGCTGAAATTTCTGATAAAGTCCACTTCTTGTTCAGCGCACATACCGTTCTCCTTCTAGAGCTCTCCGCCCAGCGAGATCTTTTTTGGAGATACAAGGAGGACATCACAGTAGGTTACAACAAAAAAGCAACGAGACGTGATCGGTAGAAACAGAAATATCTGATATGCGAATAGCGTATACAGGGCGTTTCCAAAATGTGACGCGAACCCCCTAGGAATCATTCTATGAACTATTTTGCCTTTTGACCATTTTCAATGGCATGGGGCACCAAATAACATATTTCAACAAAAAATTCATCCATCACTACTCGTTAGTTCACAATTACTGATCATAATGAACATCTTCAGATGCAAGACTCCAATATTCTCCTCTCAGACCGAACAAGTTTCTTAAATACTGGTATGTAATCTGAAGATCCGGGTAGCCCGTTAGGGAAGCCTAGCAAGATTGAAGGAATGTATTTCTTTCTAACTAAATAATAATAATAATAACTTTATTGTCCAACAGTTTCCCATTTATAGGACAATTTATAAACATAATACAAAAGCAAACAAAAAGCTATTGGTCCGAATAAGCCTTAGCTGCCTTTAGCAGGTAATTAACATTTGTCGTAAATATATCACAGTAACATTAAATTCTGTTTAAGTTAGAGCACATTACATATAACGGTGACTTGAGAAGAATGTTTGTCCTAGCTCTAGGAAGCCCGAGATGCAAACGTTGGAGTACGAAACTTGATCTGTTCCAGGATCAAGGGGCAATCAATTAAATTGTTGATCATTTTGTAGCCAAATATTATTGAGGCACAGTACCTACGTTTTTTCAAAGTCAACATGTCTAAGCGACTACATAGTTCCTCATTACTTGTACCTATCTCTGGATATGTCCCATCAATCCTAAACAGAACAAACTTCATAAACTTCCGTTGTACTCTTTCAATAGCTGTGCTATAGCATTCATAGTAAGGGCTCCAAATAATACTACAATATTCGACTTTGGATCTAACATAAGCATAATATAATAGCTTAATAGACTTTATGTTATGAAAATTCCTGCAATTCCTTACTATAAAACCATAAGCCGCCAATGCTTCTGATGCTTTTTTATTTATATGCTGACTAAAAGTTAACTTTTGATCATAGATTATATCTAAATCACGTATATCAGAGCATCTTTCTAGCACAGACCCATCAATAGAGCACGGATATTCGCAACATTAATTTTCCAGGTATAGCTGACTATTTTACTTTTCCTCACATTAAGCTCCAACTTGTTTTCTACACACCAAGACAGCACAAAATTTAATTGGTGTTGTAGCTTGATACAATCATCAGGAGTATTTATCTGCGAATAAATTTTTAGGTCGTCAGCAAAGCATAGGCGTTCACATTCAACTGAGTCACAGAGTTCATTAGTAAATATCAAAACAGTAATGGTCCCAGGTTGGACCCCTGAGGAACTCCAGAAGGTGCCAAGTAGGTCTCAGGTTGGAAGCCATTATAGCTAACAAATTGATCGGATAAGTAAGATTTCATCAACTCCCTAGCATAATCTGTGAAACCAAGTGCACCTAACTTATTTAATAAAGTTTTGTGGTTAATTTTATCGAAAGCCTTCGGAAAGTCGGTATAAATAACGGCAACTTGCTCATTACTATCAATGACTTCCGAGAGGTACTGCGTTATTATAAATAGATTTGTGGTTGTTGAGCGATTAGCGACAAATCCGTGTTGATGCAATGACAGCTGACGCTGGACGGCAGTGTAAATGCGACCGTACAAGACTATTTCAAAGACTTCCGAGAACATGCATAATGTAGAGATTGCCCTGTAATTCTCAATATTTGACTTATCCCCACACTTAAACCCCTGGCTCTGTCATTAACAGATTATGTTCGATCTATTTACAAACTTAACGTCATATGAATTTAAAAAAATCTATCAAAGCATGTACAATATAGAGTCGACCCACTTGCATAGATCTTTAACAGAGTGAATGAGAGGTTTCTTATTTTTGTCTAAATAATGTGAAGCAGTCTGTTGTAGTAGTAATCGCTTTAAAAACAAAAGTAGCAGATCTTAAAATGTATGTATAAAAAATGGCGTCAAGTTCAGTTGCGAAAATGTACAATAGAGTAATTAAACGGATCAAGTCACTCAAACATGCTCATACAATTAATACATAAACATTTGCTGCCCTACCGGTAGTTCATGTCCATCTGGCAACGTTGTGGCTTTCGACATCTGCGAGGCGGCGCCCGCCGCGGCACCGCTGCATTGAGTTATTGTTCATCCCGTGTATATGTTTTGGGTGCTGCAGATACATTAGTCAGCCGGATCGGTACGCCTGGCGGTGAGCTTAGATAGCAGGTGTACGAGGATCGAAAACATGCATCTTTCATTCTAAGTTTTAAAGGCAAATGTACGGGGAAATCTCCCCCACCCCGTACAACACACAACCCCAGACTTTTTTGTCCGGATGTGACCGAAGCTTCGGAGCCTAGTGACGTTTATTCGGAAAGCTCGAATGAAATTGACAGTAGACTAGATATTTCTGTTACGATATCAAATACATATAGAGGGTGTTTCAGTTTATTGTTGCATAACTTTAACATTCGATAGAACTTTTAAAATTAATGCATAAAGTCTATATAAACATGTGTCGAAATATGCGTGGCTTCCGAAATACAGGGTGTTTAAATTTACTTTCTAAAATAGTTTTTTTTTAAATATTTCAAACAATATTTGATGTATATCAGTGAAAATTGGTATACAAGGGTTTTTTGGTACGACAAAACGAACCATGGACATAGTCTTACTGTAGCCGCTAGAGGGCGCTCTCTACTGTACCTGTGGTGTATTAAAATGACCGAAAAATTTTTCTTAGTGCAATTTTCTGCTTTTTGAATAAAAAAACTGATTCTTCGCATTTTTCAACATAAAAAAGCTCTCCTGTGAGTTTTCGTTATAGTTAGATGTTTGTGAATTATTTCGATTTTTAAGGTTCGATGCATTTTTAATTATTTATGGGAAAATATTATTTTTTTTTACATTTTCGATTTGGGCATTACAAATAATTAAGATGATCGTTTAGATTGTGTTTTTAAACACAGCAATAATTCCTAACTCCAAATAAACACAAAAAAACAGAATATTAATTTGTTTAATTTTACATTATTTTTAACAAATTAAATTAATTATTTTACAACTAAAATGCTATTGTATAGTCTGTCTATTAGCATATCTCTTGTGGTTACGGGAGTCTGGTACACTTTTTCTTTTAGAAATCCCCACACAAAGAAATCTAATGGATTTAGGTCAGGGGATCGTGGAGGCCAGACGACTGGTCCTCCACGGCCGACCCATCTTTCTGGATCATTTTCGTCCAGCCAGTTTCTAACTATTCTCGAATAATGAGCTGGACAACCATCAAGATGGAACCAGGTCAATCTTCTTAAATCTAACATACCATCATCCCACATATTTGCATGTTCAGCCTTTAAAAATTCCAAGAAGGTCGCAGCATTTAACCTTGCAGGCAAAAGGTAGGGTCCAAATAGTCGATTACGGTAGATACCAATCCACACGTTCACACTAAATTCATGCTGAAAATTTCTTTCCCGAACTGCATGCGGATTTTCATGCGACCAAATATGTTGATTATGAAAATTTACCACTCCACGTCTAGTGAAGCATGACTCGTCGGTCCATAAAACGTTACTTAAAAACTCCCTATTATTATCAGTTCTATCAAGAATCCACTGACAAAATGTAATTCTTCGTTCTCCGTCCCCTGGCTGTAGTCCTTGCACAGGTTGCAAATGGTAAAGACGTCTATGGACATTTCTAAGAACACGGTGAACATGGCTTGCTCAAATTCCCAAGGCACCAGAAACTCTCCTAACACTTGTGGTCGGATCTCTATCAAATTCACGCAGAATCATACGGGTAAATCTGCGCTGATGAACATTTATGTTTTGATCCCTTTGGAGATTTCCAAAACCATTTTCAATTATTTGGCGATGCACTCTTACAAATACTGAGCGAGTTGGATGTCGTCTGTTTGGAAATCTTCGTGCGTATTCTCTGGCTGCTTCTGCTGCGTTTCCATTTACAAAGCCATACACAAAATGAATATCCGCTAACTCTTGATTGGAGAATAAAAATGGCATTTTTATAAAACTTACAAAAAACAGGTAAAAGATACTAAATTTGGTGCAATCACAATTGCAAAAAACCGTTTCAGGTTTCAACAAACAACAAAACTAACTGTTAACTAATTGACGTTTAACCTTATTCTGCTTTCAATTTCAAAAATATTTGCAGGCACAGCCTACTTCTAAAAATTATCGCGGTACTGACTTTTTAACGTTATTTTATCATACATAATTAAAAATGCATCGAACCTTAAAAATCGAAATATCTCAAAAACGGCTAACTATAACGAAAATTCACAAGAGAGCTTTTTTATGTTGAAGAGTGCGCAGAACCAGTTTTTTTATTCAAAAAGCAAAAAGTTGCACTAAGAAAATTTTAATACACTACAGGTACAGTAGAGAGCGCCCTCTAGCGGCTACAGTAAAACTATGCCCACGGTTCGTTTTGTCGTACCAAAAAACCCCTGTATACCAACTTTCACTGTTATACATCATATATTGTTCGAAATATTTGAGTAAGTAAATTTAAACACCCTGTATTTCGGAAGCCACGCATTTTTCGACCCATGTTTATATAGACTGAATGCATTAATTTTAAAAGTTCTATCGAATCTTAAAGTTATGCAACAATAAACTGAAATACCCTGTATAATATCTAATAGATAAGTAATATTCATAGAGATCCTTACAAAAAAGGTGCAACGTTTATGCTTGCAGCAAGCAGACACCCCATCCCATCTTATCCACAGCCCGAAGAACCTACTATTATTGTTGCATCGAAGAAACAACCACAAGGTCTAGATATTGCTACTTCTAGGAGTAAGAAGGGGCAGAAAGCAAAGTAAGGAAGTCTCATCAGAGCGTATTTTAGAAAAACCATCCGCTAGAAATACAATAAACTCACGAATACTAAAAATACACATCATGCCTTTCGTGAATTCCTATAAAACAATTTAAAACAAGCGCGAAGCACTGCTTAATTGGCATGATTCCTATGATTCGAGTCAACTAGAAGAATTTATCTAGGTGGGAGCACCATTACTTCTAATTTAGACAAAAATGCTACACGGCTCTTATACAAGCTACTACATCTTCCGAACTGTCTCCGTAATTGCTCCGTTGATTGAACATTAAGGGAACATTTTATTTTAAGATTTTAGATACTTGTTAATGATATAATGCGTCTTCATTATTTTTCCTGGTATAGATCTAATCTTGGCTCTTAGTTAACTAGTTGAATGCTACTTGATATTTTTAGTGTCTTCTTTGGAAGACCGATCACTTTGAATACTTTGCATAGTCGATTCGAAGTTCCAGTGCACGGAAAACATTCATAAAATAATTATGTAAAATAGGGAAGCGTAACCAAGACGACAAACGTAAATGTAGCCAAATGTTCACTAGGAACAGTACATTTTTATAAAACACAAACACCACTGCAGTAGTAATTGTGCCTTCAAATTAAATCAAGAGACACTTTATACAATATGACAAAATCCGTCAAGCCTTTCAAGGCGTAACCCGTTAATTAGGAATCGCATGGTTAATTTTTTTATTGTCCAAAACGGACGCAGGAAAGTAAACGCATATTAAAACAAGAAAGATTGATATTCAAATCAAGTTGGGTACTTTGTTTTGAAGGTTCATTTATACCATTTATGTATGAAAAATAATATCGCTCAAATGTTCACCACGACTGGATTTACAGACGTCCACACGATGGTCGAAATTTTCAATGACAATTTGCAACATGGTCGGTTCTATGGCATTTATCTCGGCAATGATGTTGTTTTTGAGTTCTTGGAGGGTGGCTGGTTTGTTGACGTAGACTTTGCTTTCCAAATATCCCCATTAAAAGAAGTCCAAGGGAGTCAAATCTCACGATCTTGGTGGCCATGGCACATTTCCTCTGCGCGAAATCACGCGATCACCGAAGAAGGACTGCAATCGATGGATATTGACGTTGGTTGTGTGGCATGTTGCACCATCTTGTTGGAAATAAACATCGTCCATATCCATTCCTTCAAGTTGCGGCAAAAACTAGTCCTCTATCATCACGTCATATCGCTCAGAATTAACGGTAACGGCGTCCTCGGCCGCATTGTCGAAAAAGTAAGGTCCGATGATGCCTTTTGACCACAATGCACACCACACAGTCACTTTTTGAGGATGCATCGGCTGCTCTTGATACTCACGGGGATTTTCGTTTGCCCAGATGTGGCAGTTTTGCTTGTTTACCGTCCCATTCAAAGTGAAATGCGCTTCGACGCTGAGCATGATTTTTGATGAAAAATTGGCATCAATTTGGCGGTGTTCAAGGAGCCAATCTGAGAACGTTCGGCGCGAAAAATGGTCGGCCCGACCCAGCTCTTGCGTCAATTGGATCTTGTAGGCGTGTACATTCAAATCCTTGTGGACAATGCGGAGCAAACTGGTTCTCGAAATGCCCAATTCTTGGGATCGACGCGTTGTTACTTGTTTCGGATCGTCTCTCACACTCTCCTTCACAACAGCAATATTTTCCGGTGTGCGAACGCTCCTTGGCCGGCCAGAGCCTGGCAGATTTGCCACAGAACCTGTTGCCTCGAATTTACGCACCAGACGACCGATGGTTGTTTCGTTTGGGCGGTTGTTGCGACCGAAATGTTCACGAAGCGCGCGAAACGTGTTTTTTTATTTTTGCACCATTTTTGTAGTGCTCTTGAATAACTTTAATGCGGTCTTCAATCGAATACGACTCCATAGCGATCAATGGTAAACATTCAACTAACAAAATGACATGTCGGTGACATAAAACAAAGATGGCGTCTATGTCAAATTGACGTTTACTTTCCTGCGTCCCAATTGGACAACCCTTTAATCTCTATTTTAGTTTTATAAAATCTTGTAAAGTTTAATGCTTCCAGAACACAGTGGTCTCAGCATTTATTGCGGCTCTTTCGGTATAAAAAAATTCTGACTTTCACGAATATTGAACAATTCTTGAGATTGTCCATCCATATCACCTAAGGCTCAAACTACAGGAAATAAGTTTGAGAAACTCTCAGGCAACGTACATTCAAGCGTGTATATCATAGAAATATGTGCAGAAGTTGATAACATTCTCGAGAACTACCTCACTGTAACAAGAATGGCTGCAGTTGTAGTAGAAGGAGAGCATTTCATGGATTAGAGTGGAAAAGCGCGATCTTGAGCGAATATTTGCACTGAATAGATGGACGGGATGAGAAGTGATTCCTTGAAAAGAATCCCGGCCTTTTGTGTGTGACGATGAAGAATTTCCAACTGACTTCGGCAGACTGCTCTTGAAAGTATGAAAGAGCGGCTTAAACGTCAATTGTACAGTTAATACCGGCGAAAAGCTTGCACTCATAGGCGGAGACACTGAAGAATCTTGGAAAAGGTAGCATTGATTATTAAGATTATTATTCTTATATGTCAATATTAGAAAACTTTTAGCTTTGCACCATACAAGGAAATATTTCTTAGTCAACAGAAAATGCATATGCACATATCTGAATCCATCACGCTCAACGATGAAGTTATACGCGTAACACCTGTGGTTGTGTCGATTATTAACCTCCATGTGCTACTGGCAAACTATAGCCACAGATGCGGTTATAACACAAAATCACTTTGTACTCTGAAAAAGACCACCGAGGTAGCTGTAACGTAAGTAAATCTTCATTTCTACCTTTATGATATTCTTTGGCCAGTGAAACATGGAGATTGAATAAATAGTTCAAAGCACTGGCATTGGCTCAAAATGGCTCTATTCAACCAATCTACATGTTCTTCGTGACTTTTGATGAAGAAATACTATATATGTGCAGCTAAACTACTGAATACGTCTATCAAAAGCGGAGAGCATTTAACGAGAAACGGTTCTATTGATGAGAAATAAAGTTGAGTCTGCCAGTTAAGGAAGTAATAATAATAATAATTATAATAATAATAATAATAATGATAATGATAATGATAATAATAATAATGAATCTTTATTTTTAGTTAAAAGAACAAACAAAGAAAACTCATTTGATGAGGGAGGCGACATTCAATACCGTTGCTGTTCCATGCAACTGCCGTAAATAATACTATTTTAATAATAAGGATAACCTAACAATAACAGATTAATAATAGCTGTAATTAATACAACAGCACAACTTTCACTGGTCAGCCTTTTTCTGGACCTCATTGAACGTTAACGTGAAGTGTAGTCGGGGTGCAACCTGTAGTCCCGCAGATATGTGAGCAGTATTCCAGGTCGAGCACTACATGTGCCTTGGAGGGTAGATATTAGACTGTAAAAAATACCTCTTACCTCTAAATAAATAATCCGCAAAATTAATCTCCCATAAGTCGTCTTTTACTCTCCAATTCATCCGCACAAATCAATGTGCTATTATAAAGGCCTGTTTGAAAAGTGCTGTCATCCGCGGAATCGTCGACATTGTCATACAGGAATGTAAATACACTGCAACAGGGGCAATTTTGAAGCTACGGTGTGAATAATATTCTGAAAACCGTCTGCGAAGCCTCTAGTATAATCTAGGATGGAAATTTATTGAAATTTTTTTTACCCCGTTCATATACCAGCTGGTTCAAATTCGACCCTCACCGTTGGGATCTCGGAAACGGTAAGAGTTGCAAGGTGGGTTAAACGTAGGCAGGTTTCTGTGTTTAGATAACTAACAACATGTCACTTAAAATGTTTGGGAGCTTAAAGTACTTCTGGAGAGAGACGCAAAAAACCAATTTTTCCGAAATCGTTTTAATTTTTTCCTGATTTTATTTGTAGTGGGATTTGAATAAATGGTATTCAAGGTTGTCACTTTTTCTCATCTACAAGATGGTATAAATAGAATTTCAATATAACGTTCGTCTCTTGTCCTCCAGCATCAACTTTATTTTTTCTCAAAGACGCCATATTGGATGTTTGCATAGGTGCATAGAGTTTCCAATTTTTATTCCAAAAGTTACCATGCCTCAGTTATTTAAAAAAAATAGAATTACCTAGCCGGCCTTGGCATCTCTTCCCGCCTGTATTATTTTTCTTAACTATCTTCGCTATTCTGTCATCCCTCATCGATTCACTTGTTTATTTCAATTTCGTCGTCAATTTCAAACTGAGTTCGTTCTGTTTTCAAAGTTAGTTTGATGTCTTACCTTTTAGTTTTTTATTGTCTTTTAATGTTTTACCACATATTGGTTCTTGAAACTCTCATCTCTACACTATTCATCATTTGCATAGTTTCTGGTGTATTCTGACTCTCTGAACTCATATACTTATTCCTCCAGATTGGATCCCTAAAGGATCCTGCCATTCTCGCTGCCACCAATGTATGTTTTCTTGTTTCACAAATAAAGTTAAGCAATCCAGTGTGAAGAGCTTGGCATTCTAATTTCTTGTATAAAAAAACTTCCCGACTATGTCTACGCCCCTGCTTCTACAAAGAGAGATTTTCCGCTTTCCTCTTTACTTAAAGTAGATCGACCAGCCAAAGATTGCTAGGGACGAAAGGGGGAAATGCGATGAAAAAACCTTACCATTAGACGATTTTATATGGAGTCATAGGCGGAGATCGGAGAGACTTGAATTATTAATTGAATTTATATTTTATTACAACTGGTAGTATTAATATTTTTTTGCGATTCATAATGACGTGATACCAAACATACATTATAAGAAATAAATATACACAAACACTGAATATTGAGAACAAAATAAATATATTTTTTAGGCAACAAGTAATATTCCTATGTACGCATTATGATTGAACAGCAAAACAAATTATGCATTCTTCTAAAATAGAATACAACAAGTCAAAAATATCTGACTGAATAGAAAAATATAGGAAAACAAAAAGTAATTTCTTGATGAAATAACCCATAAACAACACATAGAATTAGACTTTCTACTGAGATACTAAAAGCCACAAACCAATAGTATAATAAATGAATATCTAAAAATTCTAAAAGGTAGCCAATCTAGTATAGTTTCAATCCTGATTAGAGTCATGATCACTGTCTGAGGAACTGTCATTGCTATCACTTTCACCTCCTATGTTGATTATTATTTCTTCCTGTATTTCTTGAATGAGACTGTCTTTTTCCCAATATTCATCTTCAATTTTTATAACATGTCCAATAACCTTTTGCCAGTCACTGGCACTTACTGAAGCGATGGCCTTATTAGAAATTTCATCTAGTTTTTTTATAGTAAATTCGCCGCTTGTATTATGGCTTCTAATGAAAAATTTTACTTGTGCCCAAATCATCTCTATGGGATTAAACTGACACATATAGGGTGGCGTTCGAAGTGGGGTGTGTCCGAAACTTCTTATTAAATTATCTATCTTATAATTTTTCTCATCAGATGGTGGCCTATGTAGACAAGCTATTTCATAAAGCTCCATTTTTTTAGCATTAGGATCATGCTCTATACCTTTTTTGCTCAACCACGTGATGATGTCTCTTTTTAGAGAAGATCTAGTTGGAGGCTTGTCTTCCAAAGCTGAATGGTAAGGTGCATTATCCATTATTATAATACTATTAGGAGGAATGTTAGGAAATAGTTTTTCAGTAAGCCACTTCGTGAAATTTTCTTGGTTCATTTGACCGTGATAATCACCAGTGGCACAGCCAGCCTTGAAAATGAGACAGGCTCCAGGAACAAAACCATCTTGCGAACCCGCATGAACAATTATAAGTCGTCCTGGAAATGAATAAATAGCCTCATTTTAGTGTTATTTTAAGTTTGCCAACACCTTTTTGAATCACTATGTATAAAAAACATATTTTTGAGAAAAAAATACTTGCAAGGGATTATGTATTCAATTAGACAAATTAAATGAGCACTTATTAAGAATATTCCAAAATTGAGAAAAATGTATAATAAGCAAAATCGAGGTGAAAGAAACTTTATTACCTGTAGAACTTATATTGCTCAGGACACCCATAATTTCTTCGCTTTGCCAGCATTTCTTGAAAGTGAGGTCATTATCAACCCAAGTTTCGTCCAAATAAATAATATGCCTTCCTTCTTCCCGGAACTTTTTAATAGACCTAAGATACTTGTATCGCCAATGTAAAATACTGGGTCTTTCCATTAGTAATTTCCTTTTGTTGTGGCATTTACGCCAGTAAAATCCTTTTGCTTTTAAAAGCAGCCTCAACGATTCTTTACCAAATGGAAATTCCATTTCTTCCTTCAGTTTGATTAGAAGTTTACTACAAGTAGGTACCACTTTAAAATCACAGTAAAATTTTTCTATCATTCTCCGAATAATGGAAAAATCGACTCCATCAATTTTTTGGATCACAGAAGGGCGTGATCTCTTTTTTCCGGGAGAAGCTAAAGGCTGTGTGGAGGTTGCATTTTGCCTGTCTTTATCTTCTTTTCTAATTTTACTTATAGTTCGTTCACTAACACCCGTATAATATGCCGCCCTTGCATTTCTAGCTACCAGTGGATAAACGAAAGTATTGTTAGCCGCTTCTGCATCGCAAGCACGTATCACGTTTGCTATTATTTCCCTTGCCTGGCTGTGAATAACTTTCCCATGCTTGAATTCCATTATCACCACTAAACAGTAAATTATATTTTCAAAGTATTTGCCAACTGCCTACGCCTATGGGAGTAGGTTTATAAATGACCGTGCCATCGGCACGTTATTCTAGTTTCAGATAAGATAAGAGTTTTGGACCAATCAGCGACCGGATGTTTACCTGCGGCCTGGGTTTTCCAGCTACATTGCCAAATTCAGCGGAACAATTCTATATCTTAAATATGTTAATATGTATGGACCGCATTTTATGTAGAACATCTGACAACTTCGCAATTTTTTGTCCGCATTCTTTCGGCTTGCAATCTTTCGCTGGTCCAACTATAGTTGCGCCGGCGACCCGAAGAGGACGAGTTCTTGCAGTCGCGAAACCCACCCCCTCCCCTTACCGTCCCCCACCTTGTTTTGAAACAAGTGTTCGTGAGTCGGGCGACGCCTGCCGCCTCGATTCCTCCACGTCATCGCGCGGATTTGAATCCACTTTAGGGATTAGGAAGCAGACGACGAGTGTGCTCTGCGGCTCATGAATATATTTTTGCGTTAATTCTTCGCTAAGGCTCAGGACAAGGGCGATGGTGGCTGTGAAGCTCTGTGTAAATACTGGCCATTCATTGTTTGAATTTCTGTTACATTATTGTGGTTTAACGTTCCAGAAGAGAGGGCGTTTCGCTTCTACTTTCCACGCCTACTCGCAAAAAACGTCGAAAACGATTTTTATATTTTTTGGACATTTTCGCTTATTCCCGTCGGTCTGTGCGTCTTTTTCGCTAATCCTTGGCCCATCTATAACTTGGAAAGTACCGCTGGAATCTGGATGAATTTTTAACAGAAGGTTACTACTATGCCAATGACAAAAATACCTTATAACTTTTGAGTCCTGTGGCGGCAGAGCTACGTCGCTCAAAGCCTGCTTTTTGACGTTTCAGATTATTATTGGAAACATTTTTGTAAGGGCTAAAAGTTGAGGGTTCGGGGTTATAGGGCGTGGAGGAGGGTATTAAGTGACGTTGACGCACCCATTAGACAAATTTCACGAATCATAGATTTTCAGGTACATTTACCTTCAAAACTTCGAAATATCTCCAACAGTCGCGTGTCAATGCGTGTTCCGTGGTCCGTGATCCAGGCGATGGACGTGCATAGTGCGCTTCAGCTACGTACTGCTGTAGGCTGTGACGCTATAGAAGTGGAAGTCAATATCGTCAACCACATGGGATTTGTCATAGCAACGATCATGTGCGCCCGCAGGAATTTTTCTCGAGATTGAGGGGGAGGGCTGTTATTCACCGGCAAAAGATAACTGCGTGTGAAAGCATACCTGTCTCCAATGATGGTTTGCATATTTTCCCAGAAGGAGGGGGGTGGCCGTTCAAGTATTACGTGAGCACTATGGGGGGCGGGGGTCTTTGCTTTGCTTATTTTGGATGACATGGGGGGTATTGGAGTCTAGATGATGATTACGTCAAAGGTAGTTATTTACTTTTTTACACATTTTCTTTTCTTGAAAACGAAACGCATTTTCGGGGATTACCGCAAATAATGCATACGTTAGTGAACAGCGCGCGGTAATTCCCTACTCGCTTTAGAACCAAGTTCTTCTTTACTTATCTAAATTTCCTCCATCAGTGTATTGTTTCGTTTGGATACTATAGCGAGTAGACGTATTGTAAGCATAGTAAAGCAAGTTAACATTAAGGTGTTCACATGGATAAATCCAAGTTATTCCAAAAATTGTTGAAAGTTTTAAAAAATCTTATACAAGTACAAAAATGCAAAATGTACAAATGTTAGTTAAGGAAGTGTGTCGAAATTACAAATTACAAGCAAATAGAAATATTAGAAATCGCCAAAAAGTTTCTCTTTACTGATTAGAAAATATTATGGCCTATTCAAAGTATAGAGGAAATATTCATTATATTATAGATTTATTTCTTATGATTGATTCCGTCAATTGGTCACAAAGTACAGGATGATAGTTTTATACATATACAGAAACTAACACCCTGTATTTTGTGACCGGAACGAATTGCTCGTTTAAACGTATTAGATTTAAAGTTATAGGGTTTTTTATTTACCATATATATTTCCATACTTTGTATTTATGTAGCTTAATAAGAGAATCTTTAGCAGAAGTCGTAGAAAGTTTTTATTTTTAGGCAACCTGTAAACCTGCAGAAAGATACAAATTATACAGTCAGCTTCAAATATTAAAAAGAGGAGAAGATAAATAAAACACGGTAATGAATCACAACAGCAATGCAAAATTAATGAAAATACAGATAAACAGAGAGCAAAACCTTCTCAGGAAGCTATGAAAAATAAGATTGCTCTACTCGAAAAAAATCTGAATGCTTTGTATTCTGCCAGAGATACTATGCCAAGCCATGCTGAAGTTGATAAACAGATCATTAAGTTGCGCGAGGAAATAAAAACAGCAAAACAGTCTTTAAACAGGAAGGTTCAAAACGCAGTTGCCCAGAAAAAAGACAGGGATGGTATGAAAATAAAGTTAGAAGATATTTGTCATGAAAATCCAGAAATAAAAAAAATACTATCTCTGAGGGATTGAGTGGGACGTCCTAATCTTGAAAGCAGTCAACATTCATTATTGAAAACAATCGCGGATATAGCTTTATTTGGGAGTGCAGCAGATGATAGAAGACGAACGGAATCAATTCGCAGCGTAAAAACTCTTGATGAACTCACACAAGAATTACGTAAAATAGGATTTGACATTAGTGGGACATATCTTCGTTTGATTCCCAGAAAATCTAATTCTGCAGAGGGACGAAGACATGTATCGACAGTCCCTGTTAAGCTCATTCGGGCTCAAACTGATCACCACAAGAGCCACTTAGATAGCAAGTTAGCTGGAACATCAATCCACTATTTAGAGAACATAGCATCCATACTTGGACCAGATCAAGTATTTTTCATATCTCAAGATGATAAAGCTCGAGTCCCTATTGGCGTAAGTGCGACAAATAAGCAAGCACCTCTTCTAATGCACACGGAATATAGAATCAAATTGCCTGATCCCGATTGGGTAATCGCTGAGCGTCATAAATAAATACCATCTGCTTATGCTGGTATCAAAATCATTTCCAATACGCTAGGACAACCGCAAGCCGTTGGATATTCTGGACCTACATACATCGCTATTCGAAGTGGAAAGCATAGTTCATTTACTGCTAATACTCATGCTCAGGATTTCGAGAAGAGTTTCGACCATTAGCTAAAACTGACCATGGACTATTAAAACCGTGGTAATCATGACGGTTGATGGAGGGCCAGATGAAAATCCACGTTATCAAAAAGTCATAGGGTTTGCTATACAACACTTTAGGCGACATGATCTCGATGCATTGTTTTTACCTACCAATGCTCCTGGAAGAAGTGCGTATAACAGAGTAGAGAGTATAATGGATCCTCTTAGTCGGGAACTGGCTGGTTTAATATTGCCTCATGACAATTTTGGGTCTCATTTGGATGAACGTGACGTTACAATTGATGAACAGTTAGAAAGATTTAATTTCGAATTTGCAGTAAATGTATTAGCTGAAGTATGGAGTTCAATGGAAATTGATGGCTATAATGTTAATGCCAAATATGTTGGGGCAGGTGAACAAGATCTTCCTGATTTTCCAGACATTAAATGATATTCAGAACATGTGCGTGAGAGCCAATACTTGCTTCAAATTGTAAAATGTAGAAATACAGAATGCTGTCGTCCAAGAAGTGACCTATTTAGATTACTAGACAATAGGTTTCTTCCACCACTTGTAAAAGTAAAACGAACAGTTGATGACTTGGTTTTGGATGAAGGAGGGTAATTTCTTAATCTTCCAGTCAATTTAGCTCTACGCTCAAAGATTTTCTGCAAATGCCCTACGATTATTTAAGTCCGACGGTAAAATTGAGGCTATCAAGTCGAACATGCAAAACGTGTGGTCTTTCTCATGCTTCCGTCAAGTCACTAAATCGTCACATCGAAAACATCCATAAAAAAGTAAACACGCACACTGATAGGAAAGTTAGACCTGTAAGAGTCGCTGCTCGTCGTGCTAATGAACTGATGTGCATTTTTCAAAATTTAGAGCACCATGATGAGAACGACGTACACATTCCAAAATCCGATGAAAGCGAGCAAACTCACAACACTGAGCAGCAATCGAAGCAATCCAATGCCATCGAAAACTTAGAATCATGGATTCGGGTTTCATGGACTGAAGACTGTTAATTTGAATTTAATATATGTACCAAAAATTTAAAATAAGTTTGTTATGTTAGTGAGATATAATATTTTTGTCCTTTACTCTATGTTGAATACCGTATCAGTAAAATATAATCTCTATCCTAAATCTATTTTCTTATTTTTCAAATTATAATTATAACGTTATAATTATAATATTAAAAAAACACAATACATTAATTGACAAATGTTTACGTAAGCATGGGGGGAGGGGGTAAGAGCTTTGCTTACTTTTGCTGACAAGGGGGATGAGGGGTAAATAATTGTACTCAATCTGCTTACGTAATACTTGAACGGCCCCAGGGATTATATTTTAAAAAAAGCCACAAAACTGTACACAAAATCATGCTAAATGTGCAACTTATGTCGAATATAAACCTTAGTGAACTGATGACAGATTTGCATAGGAAGTACAGAGTCAAGCTCCTTAACGCCATTTCTTTTAGGGCTTGACCGATATGTATTATATATCGACAGTACTGGAATAGTTTGCCGACATACGGATCGGCCAATATGATGGCCCATATGCCGATATAGGCTGGCCGATACAAATCATGAAATTCTAAATTATTAAATCGATAAAAACCGATGCCTATGTATTTTTATTAATGGCATCAATGCAACTTTTCTGGTTTTTGCATATAAAACAAGCTACTGTAACGACTTAGCCAGTTTCTTTATTTGAAATTTAATCGAAATAGTTCCACCTGGTGCCGTTTCGACATACAGTATAAAACTGAACGCCTTCAAAATAAACCAAGCAAGATGCGACCTACACTGGTAAACCCATTTCATTAACTGAAGTTGCTTGCAAAGACAAAAACCTAATAGAAAACTCAGACCTGTGAGAAGCTACGTTTTATGACACGTTATACGAAAAAGAGTTTTACCAGAATGCTTCCCTGCAACTCTAGTTTCACTTCTCAAATGGTAATTCCGAACTGAGGTGTTCTCCATTATATCTAGTGAAAGAGTTTCCAAAGCGATTAAACGAAAACCTAATGCAAATACGCATTAACATTGCTTATACAGCCGAGACGGAGTATTTCTTCCAAGCAGAAGCTTTTCAAAAAAAGCTATTAATGATTATCTGAAGGCATTTTCAAAAAAAGACTGTTGATGTAACATGCTCACAGTGTTTGATTATTAGTTGTTGAGTTATTGGGTACTTTACGTAAAAAACACCAAAGGTATAGCCTGCATATCTTGTATGTTGAATGCTTGAAATGACCTCAGTATACTCAAAAAAATGTCCACTGATTCTGCCGGTATTCTGTAGCGACCGAATGATAAAGCAGTAAAAATTTTATCGTTCCTTCATGAACGCCAGGGAAAGGATTCATCCGAATCCGGAATAAAGATTGAAAAATTATTTAACAGGACTATAAAGTAACGTATTTATCACCTCTGATGCGACTTTTATGTTTGCTGTAAAGTAACGGTAACAAAGGCAATATGACCCTAAAAATCTCAATAAAGCCACAAACGCTCGTGGTGATCTCATTCTGTCACCGTTACTGCGACGCAAACAGATTATTTCACTTTAAACCAAGTTTTATTATTGCATTCTTCAGTTACTTCCCGAGTTTTCGGATACGTGCGCAACTTGATTAAAAAGGTATGTTACAGACATAAACCGGCAAAGGGTTCCCAGAAACAAAACCTTCAGAAATGGCCATCAACTTCTGGGACGTCAATGCCTTTGACCACTGTGAATCTAAAAGGACAAACTTCATCTGACTTGGGAGTCCCTGAACAGTTGTTCTACGGTACTTTGAGAATTTAAAGTTTTCTGACCTGGGGGCACTGAGCGTTTTGAAAATATCCTAAGCCTAAAGATACCAAATTATCTTGTAGGCCAGAATCTTCATGTGTCAAATGAATGAATCTTGTAGCGCTTAAGCAATAGTTGTGGTAAACTTGCATCTGACATTACAAAAAAACCGTAAAAAAAGTACGAGATCTGTAAATTGAGTGATGAGATTTTTTTAATTTTTTTATTCAAATATAACTACAATTTTACATTGCCAAAAACGGATGGGGCAAAGAAGGCCTATTGAATGGCCTGCTAGATCTCCTGATTTGACGATTTTAGACTTTTTTCTATGGTGCCAGTTGAAATCTATTGTGTCTACGAGCCCCTTCCCACTTCAGCTGGCCCAACTATTGAAATCTTAGTTTTTTCTTATCAAACACAAATAATAAAAATGTAGCAGGGTGTTATAGGTTTAAAATATTAACAATGAATATTTTGATAAAATATAGTAGAAAACACCAACTTCATCACTTCATTTCAATGCAAAATAAGTTGATAACGCATAGGTGGCTGTGAAAAATAAAAGCCATGACAATTGTCTTTATTAATCACAGCTGCCAGAATACGTTTAAAATAGTTTTGGGTAGTTAAGGTTTTCCAAATGGGTAGAGTAAAGGTTATTAGTGAGAAAATTCGGTTACTGATAATTATTTTTTTTTAATTCTGGGAAATCAAACTCAGAAATTGCAACTTTGTTCGACTTATCGCGGCACAGTGTGAGAAATATTGTTAGAAGATATAACGTAACCGGTTCAGTTAATATTAAGCCACGATATGTGAAAAAAAGTGATATCACAAATGCCGACCGAAGAGCATTAAGAAGAATAATCGTGAAAAACAGGCGTGCCAATTATTTACAATTAAGTGCTCTGTGGAGTGACGCTGTTGGAAGGAGAATTTAGAGGTTCACAGCTCATAGAGAGGCCCACAAACTGGGATTTAGCACTTGCAAGGTAAGTTTTCTTATAAAAAAAGTTAAGTAAAAACCCTAAAGTTGCACAACTTGTTTATAGGCCAAAGAAAAGCCACTATAACTCCACTGCAAGAGAAAAACCGGCTTAGATGGGCTAAAGAACATGGTAAATGGACACCTCAACAATGGTGTGCAATGCAATGGAGTGATGAGGCCCGATTCGAAGTTTGTGTTGGTGACAGTCGCAGTAGTTATTCGCAAAAAAAATGAAGCATTCCATGTTGACTGTCTGAAGAGAAAAGTGAAATTTCCAGCATCCATTATGGACTGGGGCAGTATGTCATCAAAAGGAGTAGGAAAACTTAATTTTATTGCTGGAAATGTGGATACAAACAAATATTTATCAATTTTAAAAGAATCGCTTTTACCAGTGATGGAAGAATGTTTGACATCCGGCCAAGATTTTGTATTTCAGCAAGATGGTGCAGCGTGCCATACCTCAAAACAGGCTATAAAAGGGATGGAAGAAAATTATGTACCACTTTTGAAATGGGTTTCTAGCAGTCCAGATCTGTCACCTATTGAAACTTTGTGGCACAAGATGAAAAAGGTTCTACGACAACATCCTGCTCGTACAATCACCGAACTGAGACAAAAGCTTCAAGAAATATGGGATTGTTTTACACCAAATTTTTGCCAAAACTTGGTTAACACTATGCCCCAAAGAATTTCTGCCTAAAGGTGATGTTACCCAATGGTAATCTTTCAATTGTTGCTTTGTTAACTTCGCGCATTTATTGGCACATTGCTTATTTGTTCAGATGTTCTATTAGTTATAGGTCTAAGTGATTTCAAATATGTATTTTTTACGACTAGAGTGTATCTAAAATGTTTTTGAGAAAATAAATTGTTTTAGAAGTAAATAGTTTCGTCATATTTAGTTTATAAAGGCATATTTTGGTTCAAATCTTGAAGTGGCCCAACTGAAGTGCGAAGCTGCCATGATTTCCCATAACATGTTTTTGAAAAGGTCCGTCAGGAGCATCGCCTATGTCATTGACTGGCCAATAAGGGGCAACATTTTGAATATATACTGAAATAAAAAGTGATATGTCCTTGTGTTTTTGTTATCTGAACAGATTAAGATAAATAAAGATGTTTCTAATTTTCTTGAAAACGAATCGACCGAATTTCAAGTTAAACGTTAAAATTAAGGACTCTAAAAGTCCTTTCAAATAAGCTATTACTCGATATCCCTTGTCATTTAAAATTTTTATCGGGATGACTCTGCGGGGTAGAGGATGAAAGGGGGTGAAGTAGTTTTTGGTTAAAAAGTGTTCCCCCTTGACAAAGCTTTTAAGGTGTCTCGCCGTTTTTCTTTTAATCTGTGTTTTTCGATAAATTTGTGGCGTATAAACTTTGTGTGTGTGGTAAGGCTAGGGAAACGTTATTATCTGATAATATTCCCTAAAAAATATTTTTAACATATATTTATTACGCTTACCCAACTATCTCTTACTGTATAGTACTATGAGGACACCTAGGGACGTTTAACGTATATTTGTGCTACAGAAGCAAATTGTAAGGCTAATTTTCAATATTCCATGTCATCTACATGTAGAGATGTGTTCAGATGACATCACATTCTGACCGTTACGCCAATCCAGATATTAAAATTATTGGTATATTTTTTACAAAAAAAACTTAAATTACAGAAAAACATACTACATACCCACCATAAAGATCTTTTTATCGCTAGCACGGTGAATCAGATATATCGTAAATATTGACAGATTCACGCTGGAGGTACACTTTTACTTGCTGACTTACCGGACTCCGGGTCCTTGAATACAGTCAAACGTATTGAACATTTCCATAAACTAGTAGGTTCTAATATCTATAATATTGCCACGCCTTTTTTGGTTATTTAATAAAACACAATGATAAATACTATCTAACGGTTGGTCAAAGCAAAACCGTTGTCTAGTGGCGTGCAAATTTAAGCCCTAGCTCAGTAAAGCGTATAGTAGGGTTAAGAGCGCCAGTGAAATAGGACGGATTAAGCCACAACTCCCCGAGATGTTAGTCGGAACTTGTTTTGCTTGACCACCACACAAAAGGAGAATCTAACAGAGATGACGAAATTTAAGTAACAGTACACACATACAGAGAGAGCCAAATAAACAAGATATCAAATGGATCACAATATATTGATAAAAAAACGCACATGTGCTCCACCACTGGAGTGCGAGTAATGAAAAAGAGAAAGTATGTTACAAATCTTAAATACGACCTGACAAAATTATTTTTCGAGATAACCTCGCGAAACGTCTACCATGGTATACGCCCGAAGTATACTAAGTGACATATAAATCCGAACACCCAGTTTAAATGGTTTTATTTTAATAAAAGTTGGTGAATGTATTTATCTTACTGTAAATAACAAGTGAAAAAATTTTCAGCCTTATCAGTTGGACATTCCGGTTTTTATACTGCTTTTTTTTAATTCACTAACGCTCTAAAAATGAATATTTCAGCCGCAGTAAAGAATCAACGTTGGCGGATTTTGGTTCTTGGCATCCTAGAGTACGGAGACCTGTACGATTTCGTCAACTTAGTGAGTTTGATAGGGGCCGTATAGTGGGACTTCGGGAAGCTGGATCTTCTTTTCGGGCAATTGCAGTTAGAGTGCAAAGAAGTGTAGACACTGTGGTTAGGTGTTGTCAGGCATGGCTTCGAGAAGGCCGTACGCAAAGAGCAAGGGGCACTGGACGCCGCCGTAGAACAACAGATTGTGAAGATCGCCGCCTAAGATTATTGGCCTTAAGGGACCGTTTCTCCACTACGAGTTCCATTGCAAATGAATGGTTTGCAGAACACGGAAGACCTATTGGCATGCGAAGTGTTCACCGACGAATGAGAAGTTTTGGCTTGTTTTCATACCGGCCACACTGGGTCCTCCCTTTAACTCGAGAACACCGACGTAATCGCCTTGAGTGGTGCAGACAACGGTCACTCTGGGATCAGGAATGGAACAGTATTGTCTTTAGTGACGAGTCTCGATTTTGTTTAGGCATGCACGATGGTCGTGCCAGGGTTAGAAGGCGACGGAGGAATCCACAGTTTTTTGTTGAAAGACATGTTCATCACACTGTTGGAGTTATGGTTTGGGGTGCTATAGCTTATGGTTCCAGGTCACCTTTAATCTTCATCAGAGGTAACATGAACGCGCAGCGTTATATCCACGAAGTTCTAGAACCCCATCTTTTACCCTATCTTGACACCCTGGCAGATCCAACTTTCCAACAAGCTAATGCCCGACCACATGTTGCAAGAGTCACAATAGACTTCTTTCAACATAATGATGTCACATTGTTACCATGGCCACCAAGATCTCCCGACTTATCCCCAATTGAGCACGTGTGGGATATGATGGGTAGGAGATTGCTCAATTTGCAACGTCCTCTTCAGACTCTAGAAGCACTTCGAGAGGAGTTGGTGGTTGCCTGGAATGAGATACCACAGGAGGACATTGACCACCTGATCAGAAGCATGTCTAGGCGCGTTGGAGAATGCGTAGCACATCAGGGTGCATCCACAAGGGCTTTAAAGCAGTGCAATCATTTTGAAATTTTTATCATTTACTTATTATGCTTCATTAAGTACTTATACAAAATTTTATTAAAATAAAACCATTTAAACTGGGTGTTCGGATTTATATGTCACTTAGTATATTTACAGATATTTTGCGCCTAAATATTGAACTAGGTCTTCTTTATCAGGCGCGGCCGGGATATCCTAGAATCTCGTAAAAAAGTGGCCAGTAGTGGGCACGTCACTGGGCAGGGGCTGCTTGCCTCGATCCCAAAAATTATGGTAGTAACAAAGAAAAAACCTAGAGAGAAAAAGACTGTTTAAAAATCTACTTTACTCTCGGTCTGAGGTAAAACTACTCATTGAAAACAATCCCACTTGAAGCAAAACCATTTTAAATTTTTTTCGTATAAGGAAAGTAAAGCAAAGGAAAAAAAAAGAAGATAAAAATGTACTAAACTAATATACCCTTATTCTAAAAAGTTATCGCAGCTCAAAAATCAAAATCATGATCAATGAATAGAAGGTGCCATGTAGGCATTGCCCCCATATTTGAATACGTAGAATGTCGAACTTTGACATGCTTGCATCGTCTGTAACTTGAATCAACTCAGTCATTTCGTTTCTATCTAATTTCTTTTTTTTATATACATTTGCTCATAATATACTTTATGACCATTAACCATGCATTGAATTTGTATATTGTATGACACACACACAAGCTTACAGCTTAGGTGTCTATTCTTTTGTAGTAAATTCTTTTGTAGTAAATTGTAGTACTCTTGTTTCTCTGCTTAACCTTTGGGCAAAATTTTTATTGTTCAAACAACATAGTTTGACCTTACTCGAAATATCCCTATATTATCATATTTCAGATATTCATATTTTATGTACTCTATATTTATACTTCTGAGTGTTTTTTGTATGCTTCTGTACTATTGTTATGAATTTTAGATTTGTTTATTCAGACACGTAATTTAGGATTTGTGACATTCACCCTTTACCGTTTACGAAAGTATATAGAATTTTCACAATTCATATACTGTTACTTGTTGGTTCTAGATCTGATGCTAGTATCTTTGCTTAGATTTCTGTTGCAAGCTCACGTATTTTTGAAACTGTTTTTTATTTAAATTGTACTGAAGGTTGTTTTTAATTTGTAAGTTATATTGGTTTTTGAATTTGAATAAACTTTGAATAAACTTTGGTTTTACCTGTTCACATCAGGGTTTTTTCAAGGGGATGGCTTCCAATTTGCAGCACTGCAACGATACAACTGACTGGAGGAGAACAGATGATGATTTTCTTGTGTTTCTATTGACAAAAAGAAAGCAGATATTGTATGAACGTCATCAAGACACGCATTAAGGCTCGTGGTCCGAAGTTATATAAAAAAAGGATTTACCGCTGAGGGTCAAGATCCCATAAAAAAAATGGAAGACGTAGCACCCAAACGAAATTAACTAAACTTAAGTTACACAACAAAAAGAAAAGGGTGCTAGTCTATGAATGGGCGCTTGGGGCCTAATATCCCAGAGTCCGGAAAACGACGAAATGACCCCTGCACCACGACCTCAACGGAAACAGAAAAGTGAATCACGCAGAATACGTAACGTTCCAGAAGGAAGAAGGAATCTTGGGGCATTGAAGAAGATATGATTTATAGGAAACCAGGTAACGGAGAAAAACTGCAGTTTTTTGCGAATCGTCAACACCATACTGAATCGCTGAGAAAGAAAGATGTAATTCGAGTGAAATTACATAATCAAAAAACTATTAAATTTGCAAAAAAAAAGAAAATCATTAAAAAGGGTTTGGCCTAGGAATGGGCATTCTATCATCAATGAAGAGAAATTCAAATTAAGGATAAGTGATAAATAGTAAAAAAAAGGTTACGTTACAATATACTACTTATGTATTTGTCTGTTGTTAATCGATTTCAATAGTTCTGATACGTTGAAAAAATGATTGTCATCAATAAAAAAAAACTATCGGCCTCTACACATACACCTATTTCGAAATTCCACATCAATTCGTCGATTAAGTTATCATTCCCCCGGTGGTATCGGGCAATTTCCCATGGCCGGACCCGTTCTAATCTAAGGATCGTCTACCGAATGCAAAGGCCACCACAGGACGTATCAAGTTACTCGGGACCCTTTTCTTGCCCTTTGCGTATTGTGAGCCGTCCTACGAAACCTAAGACGCTGCTGCATTGGTAATTAATGGGAGGGGGCCGTGATCTGGATATTGAGTTTGAAGAATCCAGCAATAGAACACGAGCGTAGTTAGATTCGATCACGTAGGAATTGTAATCTGATCAAGACTGCAATAGGCCAACGAATATGTAGATTTTGTACAAGGAAATCCCATATTTTGGGCGATAGTATTATTTATTAATGGTATCGGTAGCTTATTGTTTCATTATGGAAAGTTCAAATTGGAAATATGGTAGGGCTGGTGCATTTGTCGCCATTTTGATAACGTGCTTTATTTGAAACTGTTTGATCATATATAAAAGTAACTAAAATGATTTTGTAGGGTCTTAAATCCTTAATCATCTTGCTTCTACAAAAAATTGTCATCTAACCAATATGTTATGAGAAATGTATATCATACTATTATTAAATACTTCCGTTAATAATGGCCAAGCTAACAACCTAAGGTATCAAAACACATTTTTTAGGCCTAGATTCTTAGTTTAGCCATACGGATGTACAGGGTGGCGCATCGAAAACGAAACAGACGCATCTACTGGCAGCTCAGTTTTTTTTTTGGAAAAATGCTCAGACCCGTCGATTTTGTTTTCGATGGGGACACAAGTTTGGTAAAAAATCACGTTAACACGTGCAGCTCCCTGGGCGGGGGTGACACCAACCCTAAAATCTTAAATGGAAAGGGGGGTCGAGTGATACCTTATTTTAAATTTCTTACAATTCCCTTTATAATGATGTAAAATACACGAGCTCCTGTTCAGTAGTTTTGAAGATTTGTTGATTTAAAGCTTAAGGTAGACTTTAATAGGTACATCAGATTAGTTTGTACTACTTTCAGAAGAAATTTGACTAAAAGAATTTACTTAATAAGTAAATGCTTTTCTTCACTACGCCCATGGTTTGTTTATCATTTTGTTGTTGACAATAGCTATCGGAGCGTTTTTTTGTGGCAAAACAGTTATTTCTTGAGGAAAGATAAGGAAATATCTCGTACTTATTTTAAATAAGAATTTAGTACATAGTTTGCGATTGATTTGACCAAACTTTGTTGCTACAATAACTTGTAACGCTTTATTACATAAATTAACCATGGTATATTCCACTGCAGAAAGAGTTGAAATTATCGAAATATTTTTCGGAAATAATCGGCGCGCTAATAGAACAGCAGAAATATTTAATGAGCGACATGAGAACAGTAACATGCATCGAAAATATGTTCTAGAACTTGTAGCTAAATTTCTGGAAACTGGATCAGTCGCCAATAAAAAACGCAACATTGAAAATCCCGTAAGGAACGAAGCAATAGAAGTGGGAGTTTTACGGCAAGTTTATGTAGATCCTACGTTAAGTACCCGCAAATTGGAGACTGTGTGTCGTGTTAGTCGACGTACTGTCCAACGGATTCTAAAGGCCCATAGTTTTCATCCGTATAAAATTCACCTGGTACAAGAACCTAATGAAGACGATTTTGATCTGCGATTACAACTTTGTGAAGATATGAGTGAACGAATTATAAACGATGAACATTTTCTATTCAACACTTGTTTTTCCGACGAATGTTCCTTTTTCTTAAATGGCGTAGTAAATCATCATAACTGCCGATATTGATCCAATTCTAATCCCAGAATTTATCATGAGGTTCATACACAGCAGCCACAAAAATTAAATGTTTTTGGTATTTTCGGCGATCATTTAGTTGGTCCTTTTTTCTTACCTGGAAGTTTGACCGGTGAAATATATTTGGAATAACTGTAAGACGCCATAGATCCTGCATTAACAGCCATAATTGAAAATCAAAATGGTCGGCGGTATATTGCGAATAGGTTGATGTTCCAACAGGATGGTGCCCCACCACATTACGCATTACGTGTTCGACAATATTTAGATCAGACGTTTCCAGATCGATGGATTGGTAGAAGAGGTGCCATTGAATGGCCCCCAAGATCGCCAGCTTTATCACCTTTGGATTTCTTTATGTGGGGTCATTTAAAAAGCAAAATCTATGCTACTCAGCTAACATCATTAGAAGAGCTGCGACAAAGAATTGTGAATGAGTGCCTTCAAATTACTCCTCAAATATTGCAAAATGTGCGGCAACGTTTTGAGCAAAATCTTTATTATTGCAAGGAGAGTCGTGGTGGCCATTTTCAACACTTACTTGCCTAACGGGTCAGTTCATTCTTCATTTTTAAATTACTTTGCTGCCAAATGTATTGATCTCCACTAATGATGATGTATTAGTTTTATTTAAGCTTTAAGTCAATGAATCTTCAAAACTACTGAACTGAAGTACATTAATTTTATACCATTATAAAGGTAATTGAAAGGCCTTTAAAATAAGGTATCACTCGAGCCCCCTTTCCATTTAAGATTTTAGTGTTGGTGTCATCCTCGCCCAGGGGGCTGCACGCGTTAATGTGATTTTTTGCCAAACTTGTGTCCCCCTCGAAAACAAAATCGACGGGTCTGAGGATGTTTCCAAAAAAAAAACTGAGCTGCCAGTAACTGCGTCTGTTTCGTTTTCGATGCGCCACCCTGTACCATGTACCTTTACCCTTTAATTTCTCGTAATAAGTTTACTATACGACAATATTTTATAGAAGCAAAATGATAAGCAATATAATTTCCTACAAAATTGTTTGAATCGCTTTTATAGATAGAATCGATGATTCTCGTATTTTTTTGATCAAACGCGTTTATAAAAATGGCGGCAAACGCTTCAAGATTAAGGAAACAGTGAGTTAAGCACATAGGCATCAATTCTCAAGGCAGAGCCACTGTGTACCAGAATTACAGATTGAGGCACAAGACTATAAATACTTTTTAAGATGTAAGGAGACGAAATAGTTAAAAATATCCTATGCAGATGTCCTGTAACTGCCTGGGAGGAGGAGTACTCCCGGTAGAGGACCTGAAGAATATTTCTACAAATAAGTTATTCCTCATTCGTCATGAGGGGGGAATACTGCTGTGAATCACACTAGGCCAGTGAGTCACAAAAACCTTACCCTAAACATGATGTCAATTTGAACTCATCATAAGGAAGCAATAATCCAATGACACCACCAAAAAAATTACTGTCGCGAATTGTAGGTTTTTTTAAAATGGCGTTTTCTCACGTCAGCAATAAAAAAATGTATTTCCCTCACATCTACTTCTGATATCCATGGCTGCGGTAGGGTCACATGTACAGTGTACCATGTACGTAATAGCCTCGGCACAAAATTTTATTCTGCGGAGGGCAAGTTTTGCCACCATGCTTAAATATAGAAAAGTGAAAACACTTTTTAGACGTAAAACTGAAACGTAGTCGCAACGATATTTTTGGGAAAATAACCCACTTACTTGATTTAACGCTGTTCGTATTTTGACACTTTGATAAGCTGAGCAGTGACAGCTAAGCATCGAATAGCTAATTTTTCAGTGGCGAAGCATCCATGTAACCATTGTTACCATTGGTAACAGTTACAAATCTTAAAAATAAATATTTTATGACTAAGTACTGTTTACCAACAGTGATATACAGGGTGTCCGCAAAGTTGGGGTATTCCTTTACACGACGTGTAGATCTTGAAAACATAAGCAATTTTTCTTAGTACCATATACACCAATGTCTTAAGGGAACTGAGATAAAGGGCTCTGCAACATCAAAAGTATCTGAATACCGTCCTGTAGCCGCGACTCGCGACGTCCCCGAGTGGTACTAGGACACTAGCTCAACCCGACGACAGAACTGGGTCGGGGTCAGTGTGTCAGGTCAGTATGCAACCTTCAACCGACGGTTACGGTCCCGCGTGTAGAGGTAAACGAACCCGTATAATCGATTGCGTTTCAAAAAACAACAAGCACTAGATACGTGGCTAGAGAAGTGCAAGTATCAAAAACTAAAGTGTGGCACACGCTGCGTGAAGACTGGCTGTATCCGTTTCACGTCCAACGTGTACAAGCCCTTCAACCTGACGATTTTCCAGCAAGAGTTTTGTGAGTGGTTGTTGCATCAACATGACAATAATCCGGACTTTTTGAAGTGCATATTTGTGACAGACGAATCTACGTTCACGCGTAATGGGGTGAATAACTTTCGCAACACTCATGTTTGGTCAGCAGAAAATCCGCACGCTGTCCGTCGGGCACATTTTCAACAAACATTTTCGGTGAATGTTTGGGCTGGCATGGTGAACGGTATGCTCATTGGACCATTTATTGTTAGAAGATGTGCCATTATGTGTAAGACAATCAATGTGGTTTCTGCACGATGGTCATATTTGTTACCTCTGTTCGTGGTCTGCACCACCGCCGGCGTCTGCTCGGTAGCGCATCAGCTGATTTCATTTTCTGTTGGAGCGGTATGATTTCGGGCAGAGACGTACTCAGCCCTTCTCGTCAACTGGAGAGTGAGTACTTTTTCCTTTATTTTTTTTTTACTTGGTCGCCCTCGTTTCACTACACATTACCTTTGTTATTTCAAGGGTAGTTGTTTCTGAAAAGGAAAACCCCAACTTTGCGGACACCCTGTATAATAGTAATTCAGTAAATAGCAAATTAGCCTCACGAAAATAATGCGCCCTATAGAGTCTAGGTTTTGCGAACACGATGAAGCTGACTCGCCTCGACTTGGTTGTCGGTTGTTACCATTTTCAGTTATGGACACACTTGGTAGTCCGTCGGGGACCGCTGGTACCGGCTCGTGTCTGATCGCGGCCGCCATTTAAAGATGGATGCGTAATCGATCAACTACTTGAAAAGTCATTCTCCTTGTATAATTTTTAAGAAAAAAAACAGATCCTTGAAAATACCAATTTTATACCTATTTTAGATAATTTTAAAAAGCAATAAAAAACATAGTTTGATATTTTCAATTAAGTTGGTATATGGAAACTCTTGGTTGTGGTTGCAAAAAATCAGATTTTATTGTTGGCGATGTCTTCTGTTTTATACAGAAAAAAATGGGTGGACCAGCAACGGAGTCAACGATTAAAAGTTGTCTTAACCAAGCTTTTAGGCAGCACACTTCTAGATACCGTATGTTTTTTGCAAAACAGGAATTACCGTTCATTTCGAAGGGGATGACTCTGACAATAGAGGAAATTACAGGGAATTGTTAACATTAATTGCCAAAAAAAATCTAAAATTTTCCTAACATCTAGAAACGTCAACTGTTTTTTCGGACGGCTTGGATTAGTCATAGTATAAGACGATGAGGTATATCAAGTGCCCCAGACGCTCAGTCCAGGAATGTTTACCTTAATTTAAAAATAGTAAAATACCTAAAATAAGCAAAAACTTTTTATTTGGGAGGTTCAAAATAAACTTTTTTTGGTAACAGTTTAGGAAAAGTCACGCCTCGCCACTGTAATTTTCTACTTCAATTATTCAATAATAACTTTTTTTAACCAAGAACGTTCTTTCTAGACCTCAGATAATTTCTTGATAGCCGCAAGACGTTGGAGGAGTATGCGTCACTAATTGTATTATGTTCCACGCCCATGGTTTATCATGGTGTAGAGTTTCACGCTTTTTTCGACACGGGCACCCCCATATGAGGGCACCTTATAACCATTCCAAGGCGCGTAATATTGACTCACCAATCAGCAATGATATAATTTCGCTCAAATCTTCACTGAAGGAAGTAATATAAGCTTTATAGTTCTTTTTAATTACAATATGGAGATGCTACAGACAAATCTAATACTGCTACTGTGTGGAATTACGTATCGTTCTAGGATATTCGAGCAATGTCTAGCCTGTTAAATATACTAAGTGACATATAAATCCGAACACCCAGTTTAAATGGTTTTATTTTAATAAAAGTTGGTGAATGTATTTATTTTACTGTAAATAACAAGTGAAAAAATTTTCAGCCCTATCAGATGGACTTTCCGGTTTTTATACTGCTTTTTTTTAATTCACCAACGCTCTAAAAATGAATATTTCAGCCGCAGTAAAGAATCAACGTTGGCGGATTTTGGTTCTTGACATCCTTTACGATCGGTTACGATGCCTAGAGTACGGAGACCTATACGATTTCGTCAACTTAGTGAGTTTGATAGGGGCCGTATAGTGGGACTTCGGGAAGCTGGACTTTCTTTTCGGGCAATTGCAGTTAGAGTGCAAAGAAGTGTAGACACTGTGGTTAGGTGTTGTCAGGCATGGCTTCGAGAAGGTCGTACGCAAAGAGCAAGGGGCACAGGACGCCGCCGTAGAACAACATACCGTGAAGATCGCCGCCTAAGATTATTGGCCTTAAGGGACCGTTTCTCCATTACCAGGTCCATTGAAAATGAATGGTTTGCAAAACACGGAAGACCTATTGGCATGCGAAGTGTTTACCGACGAATGAGAAGTTTTGGCTTGTTTTCATACCGGCCACACTGGGTTCTTCCTTTAACTCGAGAACACCGACGTAATCGCCTTGAGTGGTGCAGACAACGGTCACTCTGGGATCAGGAATGGAACAGTATTGTCTTTAGTGACGAGTCTCGATTTTGTTTAGGCATGCACGATGGTCGTGCCAGGGTTAGAAGGCGACGTGGTGAATGGAGGAATCCACAGTTTTTGTTGAAAGACATGTTCATCACACTGTTGGAGTTATGGTTTGGGGTGCCATAGCTTATGGTTCCAGATCACCTTTAATCTTCATCAGAGGTAACATGAACGCGCAGCGTTATATCCACGAAGTTTTAGAACCCCATCTTTTACCCTATCTTGACACCCTGGCAGATCCAACTTTCCAACAAGATAATGCCCGAACACATGTTGCAAGAGTCACAATAGACTTCTTTCAACATAATGATGTCACATTATTACCATGGCCACCAAGATCTCCCGACTTATCCCCAATTGAGCACGTGTGGGATATGATGGGTAGGAGATTGCTCAATTTGCAACGTCCTCCTCAGACTCTAGAAGCACTTCGAGAGGAGTTGGTGGTTGCCTGGAATGAGATACCACAGGAGGACATTGACCACCTGATCAGAAGCATGCCTAGGCGCGTTGGAGAATGCGTAGCACATCAGGGTGCATCCACACATTATTAAAGGTCAAAGGGCTTTAAAGCAATGCAATCATTTTGAAATTTTTATCATTTACTTATTATGCTTCATTAAGTACTTATACAAAATTTTATTAAAATAAAACCATTTAAACTAGGTGTTCGGATTTATATGTCACTTAGTATATGTACCGGCTTATAAAAATGTCCTGGATACTAGGAGCATTTCTACAAAGATACTTTGGGACATCCTGGATAGTTTATACCCATACAGTACAGTATCAAGATATTTTTTATTTTATTTCCTAAGGCGAAGAAAAACCATGTCTGTCCTTCAGTCACACAAAGTTACTACTATGTACAAAATGTACAAAAACAAAAAGGCTTTTGTGTTTTGGTAAATCAAACCAGTGGCGGCGGAGCTACAGGCATCAGATGAAAAAAGTAAACATTGTTAACACTTCCCTCTTTGACGTTTCAGAACATCCTGAGCATTTTTGAAAAAGTGTTTAGGGTCTGCGTATTTCGACTGGGTGTGAATCGTTGATTATGCCAGATAAAGCCATCCATCAGCAAGGAAGATCGTTTTGTGAAAGCAAAAAACTTTTTGAAGAGCGAAGGTTGACATATTTTCTCAGGAAGCCAAATCCTAAAGGGCCACATTTTTGACTAACGTGATCCATTTAATTTTTTTGTTATGCATGTTCGATGCTAATTTTTTTCTCAGATATGCCACACGTGTCGAACATAATGCTTCACGGAATAATGGCAGCCTTGTGTAGGGAATGCAGAGTCAACCTACTTAACGCCATTTTTCTTTGTCACATTTCGATTCCTAATCATGATAACTTATAATATCGCCACCAACTGTTCTACCATCTTTGGAGTTAAGACATAACACTTGTAGTTGATATATTATCCGTATCAAAGTTTATGTTCCTTGATTATAGATGTCTGCTGATATGAAGGTATTTCATAAAAATCAGTTACGCCCAACTTGCCAATAGCCATCATTAGCGAATATAACAGTGCAGTTAACTGATAACTGATAAGCATCTCGATGTGAAGCGATGGTCAGAAACTTCAGGCTTGCTGCCAAGGTCTACGACTTGTGGATCAATGCTTGTAGATGATAATAGTTGGTTGGTTGACGTGGTATAATTGAATAGGTACCTGACTTTCTATCGCCTTTTAACCATGTTGCTTCTAATTTTACTCTTCAGAGTGGAAAATTCAGAAAACGATAAGTTAATTGGATTTCAACAATGATAATTCCTATAAGCGATAATGTTTTTAGGATTAAAGTTTTAAGCATCTAACATGTCTGGAAAAATAAGAAAGAGTGTTTGAATAGGTTTTAGTTAACTAATAGACAGACGAAAATGGGTGACGTGGATTCTTATGACTTTTACTAGTCTAGGCGCGCAGACATTTTGAATAATTTTACCGAGCCAGTTCTGTTTATTCATTCCTTGCTTTTAATCTTTTTATCCTACATACAGGATTAAGGCCTGATATGTTGAACCAAAATCTGCCACTCACATACATCTCATCCGAAGCCTTACCTCAAACATCGCAGCAGAGTAAATAGATGTTATCCCTGTACATAACTATTACACAACCAAGCAGTAACACAAACTCCGTTAAACTTCTCATCGCAAACACAACGGCCCTAAATCACCTCGTAAGCTGCTAAGCACATCCTCAGATGCGTATTGCCTCAAAAATGTTACATCAGAATTGTTCGAGATCTACACACGACGACATCGTGTTGAACCATTATTTCCTTGTAAAGTAACGCATAGCCAAAAATAATTCGAAGTCGGAAGTATAGTGAAGCTTATCATAATCACTTGTCCGATTTGAAAGAAGCTATTTGTAATGTCAAATATCAGGATGATGCAAAAGATAGTCATATGGCAACATCTTAGCGCATTGGCGCTCCCAAAGGAGGGGGAGGAGGATTAATCAGATGCGTCTAGCCTCAAAAATGTTACGTCAGAATTGTTCGAGATCTACACACGACGACATCGTGTTGAACCATTATTTCCTTGTAAAGTAACGCATAGCCAAAAATGATTCGAAGTCTGAGGTATAGTGAAGCTTATCAAGGTCACTTGTCCGATTTGAAAGAAGCTATTTGTAATGTCAAATATCAGGATGATGCAAAAGATGGTCATAGGGAAACATAGTAGCGCATTGGCGCTCCCAAAGGAGGGGTAGGGGGATTAATCAGATGCGTCTTGCCACAAAAATGTTACATCAGAATTGTTCGAGATCTGCACACGACGACATCGTGTTGAACCATTATTTCCTTGTAAAGTAACGCATAGCCAAAAATAATTCGAAGTCTGAGGTATAGTGAAGCTTATCAAGGTCACTTGTCCGATTTAAAAGAAACTATTTGTAATGCCAGATATCAAGATGATGCAAAAGTTCGTCATAGGGAAACATCCTAGCGCATTGGCGCTCCCAAAGGAGGGGGAGGGGGATTAATCAGATGCGTCTTGCATCAAAAATTTTACATCAGAATTGTTCGAGATCTATACACGACGACATCGTGTTGAAGCATTATTTCCTTGTAAAGTAACGCATAGCCAAAAATAATTCGAAGTCTGAGGTATAGTGAAGCTTATCATAATCACTTGTCCAATTTGAAAGAAGCTATTTGTAATGTCAAATATAAGGATGATGCAAAAGATAGTCATAGGGCAACATCCTAGCGCATTGGCACTCCCAAAGGAGGGGGAGGGGGTTTAATCAGATGCGTCTTGCCTCAAAAATGTTACATCAGAATTGTTCGAGATCTTCACACGACGACATCGTGTTGAACCATTATTTCCTTGTAAAGTAACGCATAGCCAAAAATAATTCGAAGTCTGAGGTATAGTGAAGCTTATTAAGGTAACTTGTCCGATTTGAAAGAAGCTATTTGTAATGTCAAATATCAGGATGATGCAAAAGATGGTCATAGGGAATCATCCTAGCGCATTGGCGCTCCCAAAGGAGGGGAGGGACTAATCGTTGTAGTTAGTCCTTAGATGACTTGAGCTGTCTCTATATAAAATGAAGGCACACATCAAGAAAATCTATAACTTCAAGAAGGGGCATTGGATACACTGGCAACCTGTTCTACACGTTTGTTTCTAGACTTCCACCATCGGTGTGCCTCTGCATAGAGTACGCGTTTTAGATTGATCATGATGATTCCTCATATTCGCTTACAATTTAGTTTCAATCTCGTCCTACGAAGAGTCTCAGTAACAGTTAACGCTCATAAAATATATAATTAATTAATCTGAGATGTCCGAGTGGTTGGTACTGTGTTGTGCAGTTTAATGGACCAAGTGGAAGCCCGATTCCACAGACAGTACACCCTGGTAAATCCAATTATGTTGCTGTTGCGAAATACGTAAGTTTCAGTGGTAACATGTCGTCTCAGGAAAAATATAAATGAGGTGCGTATTGATCGACCCTTCCTAATCCCCTTATTCGACACATTTAGGAAACAAAGAAGTAAGATGCTAACATCATAAAAACATATTCAGAGCAACTTCAAAGCGTTTTTGTACAGTCTAGGTTTTCAAAATTTGGAGAGAGTATCCTAAAAAAGTTACGTTACCTTATTACACACTGAAATCCTGGGAGCGCCAGTGCCCCAGCGACTGACAGTCTATTCTGGATGCTGCACAGACAGACGAAAATGAGTGACTTAATATCTAAATTTCTCGCGATTGCAATACTTCCTCGTCAGTTGTGGTTGTAAGTAAAAACTTTCCAACATCGAATACTCCTGCATTTGGAGTTCCGCAATGACCGTGTGTAGACCCTGTCACATCTACGGCGGCGCTAAGGAACGACCAGTCAGCTACTCTTCTGAACTATGACGCGCGTTTTGATTTACAAGTCCTTAATTTGATTTATAACGAATGTTCGTCCCGGAGAGTAAAATAATATTTAAATGTTAGTCATTAGTGTAAATAGTGTTCATATAAATTCAAAGTGACACCCGGATGCGCAGTAAGGAGGGTTGAAAAATGCCGTATATTTATGTTCAGCCTGGGAATAATTAACGTACTGTCTTGAAATCAAACGCGCAACTTGGTTTTTAGGCGGAGATGCGGCCGTGTGATAAAGTCGTACACGTGATGAGCCTGGCATCAGCGACATATTTACATCTGTTTTTGTCTGTAATCATTTAGAAATATGTTACAGTTTTAACATGGTCGTGCAGCATACGACTTGGATGTCCATCAGTGAATGATAAAGTATAAAAGTGCGAGAGTTAATGAGCGGCTGTCCATATTTTGACAACTCAGGCGTTAGACGACACCACTGCGACCTGTCCTCAAATCCTTGGCCACTCCTGAACATTGAAAGTACTGCTATTTTATCAAGGACGAAAAACGAAAAATATAAAACTCGCTCAGACTTCGTTCTTTGACTTGTCAGCGGATTATGATCTTTCTTGGAAACAAATTGAGGTGAAAAAAATCAACGGGTGGTGGTTGTGGAAGTATTGGAGGGTGTGTCGCAATTTTTTGATGCTAGCATATTAATACACGCTCAACCCCGGTAATTCTATGCACCTATTGGATATATTTCACACTTCATAGGTTTTCCCGTATATTTGCCCTCAAAACTTAGAACGATAGAGAAATCTTTTGGATTCGTGTCCCTACCTCTGCTCTCTGGCTCGACTGGCCGGCGTACCGGTCTAAGTGTCCTCGCATAACTGGCGCTGTGTTACCCAGCCGCTTCTGACGCATCGCGCGATCGGGTATTCGGGAGAGGCAACGTTGCCCGATGGACGGTACTACAGGTGAAGCAGGAAAATAATGTATATATATATATATCCAGTTTACCCATATAAGGTCTTATTTTGATAGGGTCTAAATTAACATAATTTTTATGAGCTGATGACGATTATTTAGACAATTCTGCCTCTTCGCCATTCTGGAAGAGCCGCTTCATGTCGAGCGAAGAAAGATCACCATGTTTTGGTAGAAAATGCATTCTAGGTCGTCGAAGACCAAACTCTTTCAAATGCACGCCAGAGATATCAGACATTAAGTTACATCCATCAAATTAAGCATGGTTACTCGTAAGTATTTGATATAAACATACAGAAAATGTGGGTTTGGCCAAGCAGGATGTGTCTGGGCTTAATCTCCTATACTACTAAACATTCCCAGTGGAAGAATATAAATCCTAGATAAAAAACGACCATGGCGAATCTGAAAGAGCTTGATGGTGGATAAGGAGCAGATTGGGGCCATGAGGTTCTACCTGGAGGTTGCTACCTTGTTTTACCTTGTTTTTGTAGATTGAGCTGATTTACGCTAAAAAGTTGCTATTTCCGAATAGCAAATGACAAAGCAATCTAAGAATTGATAATACTTTATTCGGTATCCATTTTTAGAAATGCATGAGCGTATATGATACTAGAATAAATAAAGTACCTGCAGAAAGGATCATGTATACAGGGTGACTTTGAAGTTGAGTCATTAATTTTCAGATAATGATTGTAGAAGGAAGATAAACCAAAATATGTGTGTAAAAATAAAAAAAAATTAAAAAAATGTTTTTACCTTGTTTTATAAAGTATCCTCCCGACAAGTATTTCAGTGCGGACCTGTATTTGATCGTGAGGTCTTGGAGCACCGGCATGCTCTCCCCTGTGAGGTCTTAAGTCACCTGATTCACGAGCCCGTTGTACTACATTAACAAAGGCACGAGGGGTTGGTTGCACTCAATTGGGAAACCGATCCGCATAAATATGTGCCATTTTTTATTTCATTTGAGCCACGTAGCAAACACCACTATTCACTCACGCGTTACCGACTGACACAGACTGAATAAAAACATCGTGATCAGCGTTTCAAATTCTTTCGCTTTTTTGTTTCCGATGCGATGAACCGATAAGGCGGAGTATATCCGTTGTCGCCAAACACGAGCACATAATATTATTATTGAGACAGTGCGGTACTCAAACTTCTAAAGGGCTATAACTTTGTTACTTTAATTTTACCACAAAAATGTTAAAGGAAAAAAACATTTCTTTTGATCAGATCTACGCACTGTTAAAATAAATGACTCAACTTCGAAGTCACCCTGTATATATACGTGGGTGGTAATTGCTAACTAGCTACTACGGAAATCGTAATACATATGAAAGATAACATTATACGTTAACTGAAATTAATAAAATATGGATAAACAAAAAACTATAATGAATAAGGAAAATTAAGTTTTAATTATTAGCAGTGATGCCATGCACACGCACATACACAAAGAAAAAAATACCTTTGAACTAACGATGCAGTGGTTGATTTTATGGGATAATGGGATATCCAAAGAACCACCACTATATAAACATGATTGTCGTTATGATTCATAGGCCGCAGAAAACAAATAAAATTGCTTAAAATACCTGGGATAAATCTTCTTCGCAAAGTTGTTGTTTTCCTTCACACTACGTGTAGATCTTCAGAAAATAAGCGGATTTTCTTAGTAGCATATAGACCAATATCTTAAGAGAACCGAGATATTGAGCTTCACAAACTCAATCAAACCTGAACCAAACCGAAGACGGTCCTGTCCTATCTCTCGATCACGTCCACAGTGCCAGCGCCAGAGTACAGTTATACGATGTACGACTACGATGTGAATACGGATTTTTCGACAGAGCCGTACTTGGAACTTCAATTCAACTGAACAGTGATTACTTTTTAATTTATTTTTTTTACTTGTTCGCTCACGTTCCACCACGCATTAGCTTTGCTGTATCAAGCTTAGTTATGTCTGAAAAGGACAACCCCATGTAAAAAAAGGCGCTGCCAAAGCCCAATGGTCAAGTGAATTTAAGACCCTTCCAAAACCCTCGGTAGACTGCCACGATAGGCTTCAAGATATCCATATACCGCAACTCTTCAAGTTCTGAAACTCCCTATGTGAAGAGGGCCTTTGATAGGACAATACAACGCATGTCATATGCACATAAGCATCTACAATATCGGATATATAATAATATATATAGGTTCACAGTAGCACTTTGAAGTGCATTAAACTTCGGCTGTTGCGAAGTTTATCGCAAACACTAATTAAATACTCGACCACGCAAGATTCTGAACTTCAGTACGCAGTCCAGCTCTCAGTCAAACTTTGCTAATTTACCGTTATTTACCCACTTTATGCTTATGCTTTAGTTATACGTCTAAATTCATATTTGTTTAAGGGAATTAGAAACGATCAGATGCAAACGTTCACACGAAGCAAAATGTACGTGGCACACTCGAAAAGTATAGCCTAAATGATCAATACGTGACTAGAATCACAGTTTGAATAGCGCATATGCAGCGAACGCCATCTATGAGGAAACGGCGCAACAGCCATTTTGCTGTCGTTTTGAAAAAGCAAGATTTGTGAATTGCTGGTTTGTATGATGTGTTCCATTTACTGATACATTGCTTCTGGTGCAAGGCGTAAAGAATAATCTAACCAAGCTACAAAGTTTGAACGCTGTTCAGCAAGCACCAGAAAAGTCTGGATTTCCTATTCAGAAATAACATGGTTTGGAATGACAATGAGATATAAGAGCAGCGGAAAAGAGAAGAAGGATAGAAGGAAGTACTCATCTTCATTTTCTGAGGAATAACAAATTTCCACTCTTTTGATTCCAAAAATACGTCCGACGTTTTCAACATTCGCAATTGTGTATGCCTTCCGCTTTGTCTATCTTACGTTCTTGCAAACAACCTGTGTAGTCGCAACAAACCATCTCAATACATCGGCAAAGCCTTAACAGCTTCTTGAAAATACTCACCTTAACACGATATCGATAAATTTGTTATTGCAATGGGTGCATTCAATTTGGGTCGTCATGTCATCGCTGGTTATCAGAGCGATCCGTAGGACCTTAACTGTTGTGTATTTGTGAGGTGAAGTCTGATAATCCATAAGCCAGACAATCTTAAGGAGAAAAGAGAAGAGAAAATAAAAGAAAGAAGGGTGAGTGCAATGAGGAAGAAGCGATTGTTTAATGATAGGAAGCGACTAAGCATTGCTAAGATCACTGGACCAGTTTTACTATCTTTAAAAAAAAAGATCTTTGTAAAGGTATTCTCAAAATGTTCTAATTTTGATTGTTTCAAATTCACGAATCAATTTTAGTTACAGTGCGAGATGCTGCCTTTTGTGTGTCGAAATTGCTCGACTGTGTAGTGCATTGATTCACACAAGAGAGGGTTACCATTTTCTTTAGTCGTGATTAGTAAATACGAACAGTTGACCTACACGATGGGTTAAATACAGACGAGTCCTCTCACCTGAGTCTCGCTTGAAATGTAGAGGCAGGCTAGCCTAGACTATGTCAGTTATATTAAGAGTTAGCTGTATATCTTGTATCTTTTAAGGAAGATCTATTTATTCTTGTAAGAATTATATGCCATGTAAAGTCCGATCTTTTGAAATACCCTGTGTATGATTCTGACCATCAAGCTTTTACGTCACTTTGCGAACATCACCTCTGCAGCACAGGTCCTCCAGGGAGTATTCCCGGATCTTGCGAACGACACTGGACTTTTATTTTTGTAGTCATCATTTGTCACTGTGCTGTATTTCTTGTTAAACTATTTGATTTTAAGACGAGTGTTGGCAGTAAGGTAGTTAATAACGAAGTAAGTACTTTTAGCAGCTCATACTCCTACTAGAAAGTACTTATGTAAAGAGACGATAGTCAGACAAGGCGAATAAAATTAGAGAGATATAAGAGATGGCTTCAAAATACATTGCGTCCAAAAAGCAGTTGACCGCATTCAAACACGGTTCTCATTTAGTCGGAAATAAATGAATTGTTGCCAGACGGATAATAGGTACTTAGTAGTAGTAGCAAACGCAATTTTTTTGTTCAAATTTACTTTCGTTTGGACATTAATTCATGGTAAGGATATATATTGCAACCTACGAATCATATTATTCATTCAATAAGTCATAAATCATACGTCTCAAAACCTGTAGGTTATCGCATAGCTGTTGGGATTTCACGGCGCTACGTGGAATAGTATACGACTTAGTTTAGTAATAAAAGAAGTAAGTCGGCCTGAAAGTCAAAAGTCTTCGAACATCGAATTGCTCATTTGACCAATTGTTGGTCTATTTGACATGGTCGCCAGTTATTTAGACAGCCTGGCCCTAAGACAATTCGTATGATTTTTTGACGTAACCACCAAAAACCGTGAAAAGAGCTAAAAAGCTTATAGTGGAGTATAATATTTCATTGCAGCTTGGCAACACCGCCTCGGTAGCCATGGACAGTCCGTACATAGATTCTTGTCTTTATTTGTAAGCCAGTGATAGTCGAAGAGCCGACCGCAAAGTTTTGGTTACATCGCGTTTTGATATGGGAGGTTAAAAACAAATCAAGTCATGTATTTTGATGATAAACAGCAAACTCGGAAGTCTCAAGTATTCTGATGCTTAACAGCAAACTAGGAAGTTTGATGTTTAGCATCAAAATACGTAACATGTGATTAGTTTTCGTCGGATCATATCAGTATGCAATGATGTAACAAAAGATTTATGATCAGCTTCCCTGCTAATGCAGGTGACTCCCGTGGTCAATGAGGGCGACCGGCAGATTACACTGATCAACAGCCAAAAAATATCCTAAATAAAATCAACAAAATATTACTATTTTTAATGTGCTAAAACCGGAATGAAACTTATTTTTTCAATATTAGTTCAAGTTTTAGAGATACGATAATTATATGTGTTCCTGCTGTGACAGTGTTAATATACTGTAATTCACAAGAATGCACGTGCTACATTTTTATATTCGGCAAGGAAAGATGATGTAATCGGCATGATTGTGTTACGTTATACATACGTGTACATTATATTGTTTTATATTAGCCATTTTTTCCTCAGTTGGCTGACAGCGTTCATTCAAGATGTCTCGAAAGTGTGTAAACAATCCAGATCAGTTTTGTTACGCGTGTGGTGATGTGACTTTTTCGTCTCAGAGACGGTCTATTACTCCACTAATAACAAAGGCATACCGGCTTTACTTCGGTTGTAAACTAGGTGATCAAGACAAACAGTGGGCACCCCACATCTGCTGTAATACATGTGCTTCAAGTCTGAGGAGCTGGTTAAATGGCAAAAAACGGTCTATGCGCTTGCTGTCTCATGGTTGGAGAGAGCCTACAAATCATATTAATGATTGTTACTTTTGCATGGTACCTTGTGTTGGAGAAGCCACAGGAATGTCCAAGAAAAAAAAATCGGTTATTAACTACCCAAACATACCATCTGCGATGAGACCTGTGCCTCACAGTGACGAAAATCCTATTCCAAAACCCCCATAATCCTACACTTGCGAATCAGAAAACGAATCAGATCATGGTGATCGAGTGATTCGTCAGGAAGAAGATATGCCATCAACGTCAAGAGATCCTGATTTTATACCGAGCACGTCATGCCACCAACCGCACAAAATAACACAGTCAGAATTAAATGATCTTGTAAGAGATTTAGAACTTCCAAAATGTAAGGAAGAGTTACTTGGATCAAGACTGCAGCAGTGGAACTTGTTAGAAGACGATGTTTCGGTATGTGTTTTTCGTAAACGCCACAAAGACTAGAACCATTTTTCAATATAGAGAATAACTTGGTTTTCTGCACTAACATTAACGGCTTACTGGCGGCTTTAAATATAAACTATAACCCAGAAGAATGGAGATTGTTTATAGACAGTTCAATATTGAGTTTAAAGGCAGTGTTATTGCATATTGGAAATATTTTACCATCTCTTCCTGTAGGGTATGCAGTTCACATGAAAGAATCATATGACAATATGAAGTACCTATTGACATACATAAAATACGATGAGCACCAATGGCATATTTGTGGCGATTTGAAAGTTGTTGCACTTTTACTTGGGCTGCAGCTAGGCTACACAAAGTTTTACTGTTTTTTGTGTGAATGGGACAGTCGGGCAAAGGCACTTCATTACACCAGACAAAACTGGCCTGTTCGTCAATTCCTAGAGCCAGGTCAAAAAAATGTACAGCATATGCCATTAGTAGATTTGAAAAAAAATTTATTACCACCACTGCATATCAAGTTGGGCCTAATGAAAAACTTTGTCAAGGCATTAGATAGAGATGGGTCAGCTTTTCAATACCTGCGTCAGAAATTTCCAAGACTAAGTGAGGCAGAGGTTAAAGAAGGTATTTTTGTTGGGCCACAGATTCGAAATATTTTGAAAGATACACAGTTTGAAAACACTTTAACAGGTATTGAAAAAACTGCTTGGAATGATTTCCGTCTGGTGGTCACTAATTTCTTGGGAAATAGAAAAGCTGACAACTATAAAACCCTTGTCAAAAATATGCTGTCATCGTATCAAAAGATGGGCTGTAATATGTCTCTTAAGATACATTTCCTACACTCACACCTGGACTTTTTTCCTGACAATTGCGGAGCCGTAAGTGATGAGCACGGCGAATGTTTTCATCAGGATATTTCAACAATGGAAAAAAGGTACCAGGGAAAGTGGAATCCTTCCATGCTTGCAGACTACTGTTGGACTCTTGGTAGAGATGCTCCAGAAACGATCCATAAAAGAACAGCAAACAGACAGCGCATATAATGATTCTTATAAGTATATGAATCTTGTTACTTTTTTTAATATATCCTTAAAAATAAAAAGTTTTTTTTCTAAACCGCAACTAATTTTTTTATTTCATTGTCATTTTTGGATTCAGCGCCCCAAAATTAACAAAGAAGTCGCTTCCCACAAGATACAATTAAAAAACTAAAATTTGTTGTCCAGTGTTATAGAGGCATTCGACGAGGTGTCTTTTCCTGATATAACTACTCGTTGCTCGACATTCGAGAACCCCCACCCCTGAGGGGGACTGGGGCCTGATTCTAAATGAGTTTTGACCGTTGAAATTGATTTCAATGGCGCCTTGTGACGGTGTACTAAGTTAGCTATGATTATTTTTTCACTGCCATGATAATTTAATTTGAATATAGAAGATGGATAAAATCATATGCCAAAACTATCATAGCGCCATCGAACTTAATTTCAACGAAAAACTTATCAGAATCAGGCCCCTAATCATTGAATCTGGTGATAAACTAGCTGATAGCGACAACTTATGCCTATCATAAGTACTATTTGCGATTGCGTCATTTCAACTGACGTGTGATAGCCTACTCTGAAAAAAAATAGAACCAAAACTTACGTCTATTTTCAAAAGTATTAAGTTACCACACTGACTCATTTTTTATTTAAAAGCAGAGCATTAAGTTAAATACTTTTCAACCACAGGTGAAAAGTGTAACTCGGTCCCATGTGAAACAAATCAACGACGTCTAAAAAAGTATCCAATTTCTGGCAACATTCCCTGAGAGCATGTCCGCTGTAAATACGAGAATCAACACGCGCACACTTATTCCCTAAATAAACACTAATTCCAGGTGTTCCCGATTAAAAATCCATAAGCACGGGCTCCTGCACTTTGAGGCGACCGCTTTCAAGTCATATAAAATTTCTATTGTAGACTACGCGGCTTTTGGAACTGTCAGAAAACGGAAACATTGCATGAAACTGGTTATTGGAAGATGTCTCAAACGTACTAATTGCTTTTAGAGTATATTTAGCGTTCTTGTAAGGAATGCATCGATAATATGGAACGCAGCGTGAGTGTCAGAATACTGATGCTGTGTGCGTCTCATAAATCAGGATTGTCAAGCCTTGTTAAATTGTTTCCAATCAAGCAGATGAATAAAGTAGCATCTAATAGATTTTTCAAGAATTTTCTAGCTGAACAATATTCATATATGGGGGTTTGCTTTTTTGCATTAATCGATTATGATTTCGTCGATGCCCTTTGATTCTCTTTGATTCAAAATAGCAAATTAACAGAGTGGTAGAACAGAGAATATGTACATTTCAGGTTGAAGGTAGGTTTTTTATGTAATTTGATATCAACCAAGAAATAAATGGCTGTTGACAGTGGCAGTGTTACCTCTCTGCACACTACAATATTGAATTTTTCAGTAGAGCGGATTTTGCTTGTTTACTATTGTCAATAGCATGTTTGGCTGAAGCGATGGATTATTTTCTTATGTCACATTCATGCTTATACATTTTTTTAGCTTTATATATTGCTTAGTCTTTCATATATATGAATTTGGACAGTCTTTATAAATCAACTTGCATTGCAGATCTTGTTCGATTGAAAAATTGTGACATTTCATCTTTATTGACAGGTAACAAAATGTCACTTTTTATGAAATTACTTTTTTCCCTGGGAAAAAACTGAGTACTTTTTTCCCTGATATTGTAAAAACATATAAGCAACGGCAGATATTTAATTTTAGAATATTTTATTATACAATAAAGTTACATTTCCTTTATATCAAAAGTACAATTACTAAATGTGCATTGCATGAATGGCACGTTCCTTAAACTATTCGGTACAACAGTCGAATTTTCTTGTGTTGAAATTATTTGTTTTTCTGCCATCACAACTCCCATTGATGTACATACTTGATCACAAATCGGGTGTTATTTCAGCTCTACCACACGTTCTAAACAAGTTATTAGCTATTTCTGCCCTGTGTGCTACCGATTCATCAACATGCCCTTCAACGACCGTTGATGACTTCCATCCGCCATGCTTCTTTAGTGTCATCGAGTCTCCCCCAGATTCAACTAAAAGTGTAGCAGACGATCTTCGAAATGAATGTCCTGTATATGAGTCAGCATTTTCAAGTTGAAGAAAATTAGAGACTGTTTCGGGAACCTTATAAAACTGGTTTTTACCCACAACCTGATTGATCCATTTTCCATTGTCATGTTGGATCTAGCAGCTGCTTCTTTGGCTCTAGCAGCTGCTTCTTTGAGGGGCAAGCTGATGTAGCCCTTTATCCTCTTAAAGCTTTTTTTGTTTTTAAACTTTGTATATACTGTTTGATGAAGGTAATAAATATTATTATTATATGCATAAAACAGGCGACGATCCTCTGCTGCTGCTGCTGCTGGACGAAGAGCTATGTAACGTACATGCGATAAAATTCAATGTATTTTTCAGTAACTACAAATCTTCTATTTATATCATTCTTTGTTTCCTCAAGTTTCACAATTAATAACGTTTCCGAATACTCAATATCATCTAATGTTACCTGGCTGATATCACAAATTCGACAAGCTCCTGCAATCCTAAATGCAACAACAACCTCGGCCATTAAATAAACTTCATCGGGAGCGTTATTTAAAAAATCACTAATTTGTGTACTCGTGAAAATCGCAGCTTTCTTGGGCTTGTAACCTTTCCCATTTTGTTTCAAAAATGTAATTACTTTGAAATATTTTGAAATGTCTACATTATTACACATACTTTTAATCATTGAATAATTCGACCACACTGTTGATGGCTTTTGCTATTGTGCCAATTACGAAAAATAAGCCAATAACACCGTCTCCGACAAAGAACTGCATGTTTTTTTCATCTTTCACTCCATGAATCTTGAATACGCGGTTTCGTAAATTTTACGCGATTTAGCTGGCAGTAATTTTTGTGACGCTACTTTGGCTACCTCTACTAATTCCAAAGAAAACTCGGAATCAGACATTTTTTACTTCATATTATTAAAATAACTTCTAAACAACCACTAAGTTCACAATTTTTAAATCAAATCACAAAACCAAATTGACAGCTATTTGATTACTTTAAAAGTTTCTTTAGCAACGCAGGTCTAATTGCAACATAGCCTACTAATATCAAAATTCAAATTTCACATCGATAATTTTCTGACTTAAATACTGTAATAATATAATTTTACAATATTAAATCGTCGTTTTTCCCGTCACAGAAAAAAAATTTGTATAATACACGGGAAAAATACTAGAGTTTAGCTAAAATCTAGTACTTTTTTCCCTTGTATAATAAACAACTACTTAGTTGTTTCAACATGAACTTTACGTCCGAAAATAATTTATTTATATATTCAGATAGACCTGTGACATAAGGCAATGGTCATTTCTTTATCAGTTCGTCAGTGCGTTGTTTATTTCAAATTTGGTGTACACTCTTCTTAATGCTGGCATCAACAAAAGTTCAGGGGTAGTTATTCTGAGAAAAAATCTCACTCACTTTCTTTAGGTTAGCAAGTTTGTTATTAGGGTGTGACAACAACTCTACCCGATCTGTCAAACTATTAATGACACTCCGCGATTAAATGAGGTACCGTGGCGACATCTATGAGTATTTGTAAGAGCTGTTTCTCTATTTGTTATATAAATTTTGAAAAAGTGAATATCTCATAGATGGCGGTATAGTCACATTCTATAGCTCATATAGTTTTTTGATTACAGCGCCATCTATGTGACAGTAAGATTTTCAAATTATATACAGTAAATAGAGAAACAGCTGTAACAAATTCTCATAGATGACGCTACGGTGTCTCATTCTATCTCGCATAATACGATCATCACCCTCGTCTGCCTAACGCCTATTGTCTGTTGTCGGCCCGGTAATTCTTGGCGTCTCTATAATTTGGAAGTATAGTTCAGATTTTGGTAAAAATTTGACACAATGTTACTATCATATCGATGACGAAGACGCTTTTTAGATATCGAAAATCAATTCAGTACCCGCAGAGTTATGTTCAAAAATGAAAAATTTCATCAGCATACAATTTTTTAGAATCTGATTATTTTTGGCTCCAGTAAAAAAATAACTATTTTATTTTTATAGTTACCTATATAGGTACCCCTTATTTTCCTTATCATTAATAACACTCAGAGTATGTTTAACGTTCAATGTGATATACCATACTCCATTTTTTTATATTTGCATTTTATCTGAGAATAAGAACTTCTGGTTGAGTTTCACCCGTAAATGAGAAAACTTTCTCTATGCAAATTTCGAGTCGAGTAGTAACGCGTATGCTGGCAATTGCCTACCTTTTTCCAAGTAAAACTCAACTTGCTCCCAGACTAACTTCATTGCAGCCCCAGGAGGATAAAACGAAGTTAAATTACTTCAATTAATTGTTACAATACGTCACGGAGGGAGTAGCGTTCAATTTTGAAGTTGCTGTTCGAATTCAATCGTTATTTAGTCTGCATGGGTGAACGTGGATAATGAATGGCGGCGACAAAGTGCCTTTATTACAGGTAGCTTGCAGCTGTAGTCGTAGCTGAAGCTGGGTAGGGAGGGATTATCCTCTAAGCATTAAGTATCATATGTAGGCTATGTTATACAGTGAGGACTCAGAACTTGGACTTGGTTGTTTCATTCTCGCTTCTCACTGTTGGGATCTAAGAAACGGTCAAGCAAATGGCAAAGTTGTGCTGAAGAACTTTATAATAAATTGCTCATTAGCATTGCCATTTATCCTCCGACAAGAAGCCGTAATTAGGATTTCAGTATGATGTATCGTCTTTTGTTCTGCACCATCAGCTATATTTTTTCTTATTGATACAACAAGTTGTGCAATTAGGTAACGAAGAACTTCAGAATATACTGATCATTAACATTACCATTTTTCCTCCTTTACAAGCGGTTAAAACTAGGACTTCAGTATGACGTTTCGTATTTTGTTTTGCAACATCTATTTTTTCTTATTGAGGCCAGATTGGATTCGATGCTTTCCGCACTAGCACGTCCAACTCTATTTACTGTGATGCGGTTATTCCGCCACAGATAACGTTAAATTATGCTACCAATGTTCAGGTCCAACAATCTCATCCAAATTACGAACTCCTGTCTAATGAACGTCACAACGACATACATATTGAAAGACCAACTATAACTAAGCCGGTCGGTGCCAGGGCACTACAGATATTAGATGACCTCGTTATTGACCCCCAGAGGTATACAGCATAGGTCCTGGTGAAACTCCTCCATAGGTTCAGACCAAGTTAAACATTGTCCTAGACTGCTCTGCCTTCAAAAAAACATTAACGCCTGGAAACGTGTATCATCGTATAGTAGAGGAGATACTGAACCGATACAGTCCTTCAAAGGTCATTTATACAGGGTGTTTCAGTTTATTGTTGCATAACTTTCAGATTCGATAGAACTTTTAAAATTAATGCACAAAGTCTATATCAACATGGGTGGAAAAATGCGTGGCTTCGGAAATACAGGGTGTTTAAATTTACTTTCTAAAATAGTTTTTTTAAATATTTAAATTTAAATGTATCAAATATATGTATATAACAGTGATAATTTCGATTTTTAAGGTTCGATGCATTTTTAATTATTTATGATAAAATAACGTTAAAAGGTCAGTATCTTGATAATTTTTAGAAGTAGGCCTGCAAATATTTTTGAAATTGAAAGCAGAATAAGGTTAAACGTCAATAATTAGCTGAAAGTTAGTTTTGTTGTCTGTTGAAACAAACGTTTTTTTGCAATTGTGAATGCACGAAATTTAGTTTCTTTTACCTGTTTTTTTTATAATTTTTATAAAAATGCCATTTTTATTCTCCAATCAAGAGTTAGTCGATATTCATTTTGTGTATGGCTTTGTAAATGGAAACGCAGCAGAAGCAGCCAGAGAATACGCATGAAGATTTCCAAACAGACGACATCCAACTCGCTCAGTATTTGTAAGAGTGCATCGCCAAGTAATTGAAAATGGTTTTGGAAATCTCCAAAGGGATCAAAACATAAATGTTCGTCAGCGCAGATTTACCCGTATGATTCTGCGTGAGTTTGATAGAGATCCGACCACAAGTGTTAGGAGAGTTTCTGGTGCCTTGGGAATTTCAGCAAGCCATGTTCATCGTGTTCTTAGAAATGACCATAGACGTCCTTACCATTTGCAACCTGTGCAAGGACTACAGCCAGGGGACGGAGAACGAAGAATCACATTTTGTCAGTGGATTCTTGATAGAACTGATAATAATAGGGAGTTTTTAAGAAACATTTTATGGACCGATGAGTCATGCTTCACTAGACGTGGAGTGGTAAATTTTCATAATCAACATATTTGTCGCATGGAAATCCGCATGCAGTTCGGGAAAGAAATTTTCAGCATGAATTTAGTGTGGATTGGTATCTACCGTAATCGACTATTTGGACCCTTTTGCCTGCAAGGTTAAATGCTGCGACCTTCTTGGAATTTTTAAAGGCTGAACATGCAAATATGTGGGATGATGTTATGTTAGATTTAAGAAGATTGGCCTGGTTCTAGCTTGATGGTTGTCCAGCTCATTATTCGAGAATAGTTAGAAACTGGCTGGACGAAAATTATCCAGAAAGATGGATCGGCCGTGGAGGACCAGTCGCCTGGCCTCCACGATCCCCTGACCTAAATCCATTAGATTTCTTTGTGTGGGGATTTCTAAGAGAAAAAGTGTACCAGACTCCCGTAACCACAAAATATATGCTAATAGACAGAATGAGGAATGCATGTGATGAAATAAGGCCTTATTTGAATAATGCTATACCACGTTCGATCATTCGTAGATGTGAATTGTGTATTGAACAATTGGGTTTACATTTCGAGCAACTACTTTAGATTTTGTATGTTTCTCCTAACTATCCAATAGCATTTTAGTTGTAAATAATTAATTTAGTTTGTTAAAAACAATAATGGAAAATTAAACAAATTAATATTCTGTTTTTTGTGTTTATTTGGAGTTATTAATTATTGCTGTGTTTAAAAACACAATCTAAACGATCATCTTAATTACTTGTAATGCCCAAATCGAAAATGTAAAAAAAAAATTATTTTCCCATAAATAATTAAAAATGCATCGAACCTTAAAAATTGAAATATCTCGAAAACGGCTAACTATAAAGAAAACTCACAAGAGAGCTTTTTTATGCAGAAAAGTGCGAAGAATCATTTTTTTATTGAAAAAGCAAAAAATTGCACTAGGAAAAATTTTTCGGTCATTTTAATGTACTACAGGTACAGTAGAGAGCGCCCTCTAGCGGATACAGTAAAACTATGCCCATGGTTCGTTTTATCGTACCAAAAAACCCTTGTGTACGAATGTTCACTGTTATACATCAAATATTGTTCGAAATATTTAAAAAAAACTATTTTAGAAAGTAAATTTAAACACCCTGTATTTCGAAAGCCACGCATTTTTCGACCCATGTTTATATAGACTCTATGCATTAATTTTAAAAGTTGTATCGAATCTTAAAGTTATGCAACAATCAACTGAAACACCCGTATAGATGAGGCTAAAAACGAAAACGGAGTCGGATCCGCATTTATTACGCCACTCAGTCTTTTAAATTCCGCCTGCATCAGTTCACTTCCATATTTACCGCGGAATAGCAAGCTATTTCAGAACTGTGAAGTACGTTATTAACATGAACTCTACTACTGATGCTTACCTTGTACGTACGGACTGAGTACCATTGATTGTCTAAGAGGTCAAAAAAGACATTGCATTTAGGGATTGCTCGAACGCTCTTGATACTAAACGCAGCCAATGTGGATTTTCTGTAGACCGATAATGCATATTCTGCATATTGAGCTTTCCGTCACGATCGAAGGTGGCTCCATCTGTCCAAAGAATTTGAAATAAAAAAAGTCCAACCTCCGATCAAAGCCTTCCTCTTCGAAGGCCTGATGCAAAACGACAGGGTGTGCGTGCATTCTAAAAGTATTTAAAAAAAGTTAAATTTAAATAGATCCCTATATTTTGATGGCCGTTAGAACTTACCTATGAGCCTTCAAAATATTTTGAACCGTTCTTCGTGACATGCCCAACTGAAGGGGTAATGCCCAAACTATTGACAACTATTGATAATTTGAGGATTATTTATGTTTTGATTAGATATTTATTTTGTTGTATTCCATACCCATACCCATAGAGAATATGCATTCAAACAAAAAATATGTCTTCTGTTATTAGCATTACTTACCTACCTCTTAGCGATATTTTGTAATATTTTCAAAAAGGGTGAATTTATTCTGATGAATTTCTGATAATTTCAGAAAAAATAGTTTAACAAAATAAAAATTTTAAGGATATCCGTATAAAATTTTCTTTGGCCTAAATTTTGGGTTAGGAACAAGATATCGAGATGCGGTTATCGTGAGCTTGTTTAGACATCGTTTATTTAAAAGTCATATCAATGCACTTAGTTTCAGAGAAAATCGACCATTCCTGTCGGGATGTCGAAAAAACCCTCTGGCAGCCACATGTGAAACTAACAATATTTCAAAAATTATAACTTTTGTAGCCAAATAATATCTCTTTTCAACTAGCTCAAACTTGTTAAATTCGACTTGGCCCTTTCGAAGATACAGAGTATTGTTGTGGAGGCCTTTGAATACCCCCCATCACTTTATTTTTAGAGATTCAGCAAAAATTGTCAAACAAAAGAAGTTCACATTATCATCGCCTTCACAGATCAGGTATTGTTTTAATAGGTTAATATAGCTGAATTCATAGAAACATCACTTTTTTAGATTCAAGATTGCAGTTAGGCCCCCTAGCGGTTATTTCAGAAACTTGAAAATATTTTCCAGCTTTTTTCGTGGCCGTTTTAGTAAAAACATTGTTTTGCCATGAACTATTCAAATGCAGAAATGGCGGAAATGCATTACGTATATGGCCTTGCCGACGGTAATGGTGAGCAAGTCAGTCGGATTTATCACCAGAGATATCCCGATCGTGCTTTGCCAGATAGTCGAACCTTTTCTAATATTCATCATCGTTTTGTTGAAACTGGTTCTGTCCGAAAAGGAACATCTGAAGGTAGACCTCTAAGTGTGAGAACACCTGAAATTGAGGAAGCAGTGCTGCACAAAGTCGAAGAATATCCTGAACCGAGTAGGTATGCAAAAGATCGCTAGACACTCAAATATTTGCCATCAAATCGTTTGGAGAATTTTAGTGGATTTTTTGTTATACCCTTACCATATTTTAAGAGTACAGGCATTACTTCCCATTGATTTCCAAGCCGCGTGACCTTTTGTCAGTGGTATCTTCAAAAAATTACACAAAATCCGCAATTTGAATCAATGATCGGACGAAGCTAATTTTTCTCGAAATGCCAGAATTTCCACAGTAATCATTTGTGGGCAGAAGAAAGTCCCTATGCCGTAACCGAAACCCATTTCCAACACCAATTTTCGATTAACGTATGGTCAGGAATTATTGGCAACCACTTTACTGGCCCATTCTTCTTGCCGGAAGACTTGACGGACAGACTTACCTCAATTTTCTTCAACAACAGTTGCCTTTGCGGCTTGATGATGTTTCGTTAGTAATAAGAAACAATATGTGGTACATGCATGATGGTGCACCTGCGCATTTCAGTGTAGCGGTTCGTAATTATTTACAAAGTGTTTCTCCAAATCGTTGGATTGGCCGCGGTGGGCCCCAAGCATGGCCACCAACGTCCCCAGACCTCAACAGTTTAGATTTCTTTTTGTTGGGCTATCTTAAGACACTAGTGTTCACAAGTCCCATTAACACTGTAGAGGAATTAAGAGAAATAATAGTTGCAGCTTGTGATAGAATAAAGAACACTCCAGGGATATTTCAACGAGTGCGCAATTCCATGAGAAGGAGGGCTGAAGCATGCATACTAAGTGTAGGGAGGGGGGCATTTTCAACAATTTCTGTAATTATTTCGCTGGTTTGAATGTCATGTTTATGTTGTCAGTTGTTGTTGTTCATTACCCCTAATGTGTTTAATTTTTCCAATTAAATGAATAATAATTTTGCAAGTTGGACAATAAAACTGATTTTTATTTTTTTACTAAAAAATGGCACATCGAAGGAAAACATCTCAGGAGAAGTATTTGTTTTAAATTGAACGGAAAATTCAAAAATACTTTTTATTTGGCAAAGAACCATTGGCGTATCATTTTTTTCTTAAAAAATATCGAAGTCAATACCCGTACGCATGCCACTGTTAAAGCTAAAAATTATTTTTGCATTGAAAAGTATGAAACTTTATTAACTTTCACTGTGTCCTAAATATCAGTGAAAGTGAAGCGGCTCTGAAAATATTAATTAATTTCCATTTTTTTTCCTAAAACTTCAACACCCGCAGTTTTTGTAAGGAAACGTTTTTGAACCATAGTTTATGAAGCAAAATAACATTAATTTTGCATGTAGATTCACACCCTTAAATATTCGCATATCATTAAGGAACACCCTGTAGAGTTACATTACAGAAAGGGTCAAAAATGGATCAGTTCATCATTTGGAGATGTCAGTTGTGCTTCGAATTCAAAGATTCCGCATCTGTGACCTGGATGAGAACTGTGCTAGAATTTAGGGGAGACTACGAAACTTTTTCGCCCTAAATTTGACCCCAAAACACTTTATAATTTTTTCATGATTATACTAAAATTCGGCATCCCAAACTGGGCAATTTTGGTTACTGAGACCGTTAGAATTTCGAATTCGACAATAAGAATCGCTGGCATAGTTTAAACACGATTTTAGTTTCAAAAGGTTTTTCGAAGCCTCCGTAGCTGCATGAAAATCAAATTTTGCTAATATTATTATTTATAAAAATGTAAATCTTTGGTATTTCGCTTAGAAGAAAACTCTATTGTTAGCTTCTTGATTAACCATAAGAGAACTAGAAGCACTACCATATGTTAAACATCAAGTGATCTTACCTGTAATGGCTTTGGAGTATCGAATCCTGCAAGTTAATTAGAAAGTCGAACAGCGTAGGGTTTCAATCGCCGTGCTGTGGGTTTCGCTAATCACCCTTTATTAATTCTCCAGCTGCGGTGGAAGCGACATTAATTTGGGGAATGCTGCAGTCCTTAGCGTTTCGGGGATATTTCAGAAATTGAGCTTATCAAAAGATCTGATTTGGATTTCCAGTTGCACCGCTAAATCTAAATTGAGAGAAATAGTTTGAGTAATTTGAACTTGCAGCGTCTAAAGTAAGAAATACTAACTAAGCTTTGAGTAGGCAACCAAACAAGGATATGAAATAAATGACAATGAGAATGTTTATTAAAAATAAATGGACTTCATGTCAGAATAGCACCAAAAACGAATGTTCCGTAAAATGAGAAGTTGGAACTGTCAAATACTTCGCACCTACAATGTTACCGCCCATCTTCAAAGTTAATTTTCCTGGAATAATCTCTATTACATCTATCTTGTGAGAAAAAACCCTGTGATCGTGATATTGTTTGAAAATTATCTCATTTCATAAAAAAATAGTCATAGAAATGTTGAAAAACTGATCTTGTTAAACTTAATCTGGGTCTCAACGTTACTTAACAATTCGAAACTGAGACACCATATAGTTTCAGAGATATTTATGGCGTGTTTTATATTATAGAATGGCGTATGTTCGAGGAGAAGTTTTATCTCCATTTTATGTCTTACCTACAAGAATCTGAGAAATTCTCCATAATAAATTACGAGAATTTGTAATGACTTGACGCAAGCCCTGAAGGGTACCACTGCCTGAGATTTGTGTTGTCTGCGGTTCGTTCAAGTTTATTTCATATTCGTCGTCGACATTTTCGATGATAACAAAATAGTTTATACGAGGTCTCCTCTGTATCGCGTAGTTCTACACTTCGAATATTAATTTGTCAATCTTCTGTTTATTTGACTGTTACTCAATACATTGGGAATTGGCCAAACTTGTACTGAAGGCGGATCTCATGTTTCCTCCAAGCCGTGTCTCTAAACTGAATCCAAATTCAAGATGAGATCACAGCCGACGTCGGCTGTGATGAGATGTAAATAATAACAGTTAGCGCGTGATCTCTCGGTAACAGGTGGGGACAACGCCTCTTATTGGTCAATTCGCCATTAAATTTCAAGCGGCCGCCTGGCGGAATAATGCGCGGGGCAGGGGCAGGGCAGGCAGAGTTGCACTGAGGCCACCGTCCGTCGCGTGTATCACTGCGTGCTCGTGTTTTCGTATTCACCTTGCTTGGTTGTTGCTGTTGTTGTTAAGTGTATTTGAGTTATTTGGTAAGTTTCTGTTTCTGTTAAATACTGTCATCTTTGTTTTACAACACGTTGGTGGTAGTCCATTATTCGGAGGTAGCCCTGAATGCGGCCCTGTACGCCGTCCTTGCTTTTGGCAATCACGCATCCATTCTATCTTGGGTGTAAATACACTATAGTGTTGTCAGGCTGAACAACACCATCTAGCAAGCGATACAAAGAAAATAATTTAATGTTCTATGCCGTATGCCTTTAATAGATAGAAGGCATCAATAGCTCGGTTCTGTCTAACAATGGCGCGTTCTCAATAAGTTTTTCGGCTCACTGAACGAGTCAACCAACGTATAGATCTATCGAGCTTCGTCTGATCTGTCCTCAGAACTGATTAATTTTAAGTAATTGTCTGCATTGCAAAGGGATTCTTTGAAGTTGTAATTTAAACTGGCTGAGAGATTTACGCCCAAATCCCCATTGTCTTATTGAAACTCCCGCTTTCGTCTCGACAACGAAACTATCAACCGGATTCCCTACAAATTTAATTACGATTGCCGGGAACTCTTATCGGGAATCTCAATTTCGTTTCTGCGATTTTTACCATAACTTCTTCGCGGAGTTTCTAGCGGAAGATACACGCTCCGTTGGGTAACGGCATCTGATAATATTTGCACTAGGATCTCGAATAATGGAATAATGGAGGCTGGAAAGTTATAGTTGGATACTGGAGGTACACTTGACGAATCGGCAAACTGGGAATTTAAAATCGATGCTTCAGGTATATCTGTCCTGGACAGGATTTATACACTCTGCTTCCAACATACTTCATCTCGTCCAAATCCAAGATAAAGTAGATGTAAGACAGGTCCGTCTGATCCTTTCATTATACCGCAGCATAGTACCACTAAGTTTCTTGTTAATAAAAACGCAGCAGCCTTTGAATCAAGCTGTATGATCAATTTTAGGAACAGATCTATTGTCTAAGTCCCACTCAACTATCTAGTCTGATATATTTACTCAGTTTATTAATTTTATAATTACGTATATTTAAAGTATGGATTTTCGCATTGTTTTGTTTATTGTCATATGCTTTGCGTAAATTGTGTATACAGGTTCAGGATAAACTCGCATTGTAGGGATGACAAATTAATAATAATAATATATTGGCGGAAAATGCCCCCAAAAAAAGACAATTAAGTATTTCATGCTATTCTGAGGGAATTTAGTTAGTTATTTTAAACTTGCAGAGCGAAAACAATAAAATTTTTCAGACCTCTCAGTCTGGTGGGTTTTTAGAAGTAGTAAAAAAACATTGTTTGCCACTTGTAGAGTTTTAAAATAGCGTAGGTGTGCTTTTTTGAAGATCGTTCGTAAAATTTTGCAGGTATTATCGTCGATTTGTCTATATTATTGATGCTGATTCAAACAAACATTGGGAGAAACATAAATGCGACTATAAAAATGAGCAAGAACTTTCCTGTTGTTGAGAGGTAAAATACCGTGTCTTTCCATATATTTTGTGACTCACCACAAAATAATAATTTACTATATTTCTACAGGGTGTCCAATAAGTACCACGACAAACTCAAGGAGAAGGTGGGCTTTGGACTGATCTCCCAAATAACAAAAACTTCCCTATATAAAAGTGTCACCGGTTTTGAATTTTTTTCTTAAATTTAAAAAAACGAACCTTTTCATCTATGGTCTTTAGCTGCATGTACGAATAAGGTTAAACTTTGTTCATTTTTCTATAAAATACTTCTAGATAGTTGCTTTATCATATACAAATGCAATGTAGTTAAATGATATTAAGGAATCATGATCAAATAAGGACTATTTTGGGATTTATGACTTTCTGATATTTTTTCCTCAACTTTGACTAACTGTGGTGAGACAATAATGTACTGGACTATAACTGCATTATATTGAATAGAAAGATTGCTCATTGAATACAGAATTCAGGGAGGCACCACACGTACTATTTGGAATGGAAAAAAATGATAGCTGCTTTTGTAAATGACTGACACACACCACAATGTAATTATTGGATTTAAATTCATGTTGTACTGGTTACCGATCAGTGACATGCTAGATAGTACAAAGCTACTTTATTATTACCTGCTCCTGATATGATTTTATGAAACTTACTGAAATTCGGACTCGTGTCAGCAACTATACAAAAGAATTATTTTTCTTATCATGGTTCCTTAATATCTTTTAACTACATTGCATTTGTATATGATAAAGCAACTATCTAGAATTATTTTATAGAAAAACTGAACAAAATATATTCTTATTTGTCCATGCAGCTAAAGCCCACAGATGAAAAGGTTCGTTTCTTTTTTTAAATTTAAGAAAAAATTCAAAATTTCAAAGACGGTGACACTTTTATATAGGTAAGTTTTTGTTATTTGCGAGATTAGTCTAAAGCCTACCTTCTCCTTAAGTTTGTCCTGGTACTGATTGGACACCCTGTATGTAATTTGGGTGTTCAAATGTTAAAAAGTAGCTGGTTGTATAAAGTCACAAGTCCCTTCACGGATGTACAAATACACAGAATAACAACTATAAAAAGTTGTAAATTAGTGTACTAGGTATTGAGATATCAAAAAAGGTATGAGCTTCCTCGCTTATTAACCTATGAAAAATTATTTAGTCAGGATGGAGTAAGACGCCCATGACGCCAACATCTCCGAAGGTGGTTTGAGAAATTTACACCCGAGATTTTTACTGCCGCCGTATATAGAACTATAATAGATTATGGTTGTCAACATGGTAGCTAACGATCGGCACGACAAAGAGAATTACTTAGTCACACTTATGACTGAAAGGCATTAGTTTGTCAGTTTTGCAAGTAACATGTAGCTAATCGCGCAATGATCATTGGACTCTTGCAAAGTTGCACGATGTACGCGACGCTATCGCCTGTGCAAAATGTATCGTAGAAGATGAGTAAGCGAGTAAAAATATTATTAAACAAATCGAAGAATAAATGGCAAAAGGCTTAGAGATATAGAGGAAAGCAAACTGCAAAGCGTTACTCCCAAGACCGAGTCGCAAGACATAAAATGTTTTACGTCTGAGGCCACTGATTTCAATGGCGGGTAGACCATCATGTCATCGCCAGAACCGAACGTAACTACTGAGATTAGTGCTTGGAAAGTACTCGGATTCCCATCTCTTTCTCCATCCTTAAAGAGGCTTGTCTACGTCTGAAAATAAAAAAAAAGATGGAAAAGCCGTAAAAACATACTCTATTAGTAACTGCGATTGGCGAGGAAGTATTGTAATCGCGAAAAAATTCTAAAATGATATGTTATGTTTTTTTAAGTCATATGACATCTACATCACGAAAAACTGTATCACTCATCATCAACTTGGAAATTACCGCTCGGATTTTTATCAAATTTCCACACGCGGTTGCTAGTATGCCAAAGATTTGTAGTTTTAGTCCAGTGGCAACGGTGCTATAGGCAAAAAAGAAAAAGTAACAATTGCTGAAACTCCGTTTTTGACGTTTCAGGGGTTCCTAATCATTGAAATAAAAATTTTTACCGCTTAAAAAGAGGGGGTTGAAATCAGTGAAACACGTTCTATTACTAAGTAGCTTCTGATCCCAGTGATTGCAGGAAATTTAGGTATCGAAAATCCGACGAATAATGTGCTCACGATTTCAAAAAATCGGTACCTGCTCTATAGGTTTGACACCAACAGCCAACAAATCTGCAACTACCGACAGTAGTCGGATATCACTCCAGTCAAGTATAGGGGAACTTTAAAATTATCGATATGTCAAGGAAATATTTTGAGAACGATCATTTGGCAGATTTTATACCTGCATTTTCATTTGAATTTCATAACCCGTGAAATGTACCCATTTTGTCGTTACCTGTTGTTTGTGATATTTTTCTGGATACAAGCAGGCCATAATTGCCTAGGGTGCTATCAGAGCTTTTTACAAAATTTTGTCTTTGCGCAAGAATTATGGTGGGTTGAAATGCTCACTATTTGTGCTCAACTTCTTGATACTTTAAAAAGATCCTAGCGGATAAAATCGAAAGAGTGGATTTCTGGCACCCTGTGGACTTTGTTTTTAGCACGCTCCAAGAGTTTCATTTGGAAATAATAAAAAGTAAGCTGTGAAGTGCAAATCGGTTTTTGGGCGAAATCCATCTACTGTTTCGTACTGCCAGTCCAAGCTACGCGACGGTGCGTTCTTTCCTAAAATAAATTCAAGAACTCAAATTCTAATTCGTTTATTCACGTCAATAAACACAATTATGTTTTCAAGGGTCGTGTGGTAGATGGTAACAATTGAACGAGGCTCATAAAAATATCTTATGCCGTCAAAATAATAGGTAGCTTTTGCAAAGCAATAAACAGGTAGGCTTATTCCTGGATTAAGTACATGTCTTGTCTACTGTAATAGGTAGATGGAGGTGATGCTGCCAGAAATAGATGTGTGCGATCAATAAACAAACCAGAAGATTGAACTGCCGTGTCCAATGATTTTTGTATTGCCTTACTAGAAAACTCTGTCGGGTATATGATCGAGTTTACTAGAAATTTACAGCTTGTTGTCTGCCTTCTTCTACAAACTTCACCAAATCGAGACGATGTCAACCTTATGCTCCGATGAAGACGCCACAAAGCACAGTTCTGTGATTTGGTGACTTGTTCGATATGCAAAATCTCGTCGTCACTTTTTCTAAGTTTCCCTAAACATTCTTGCTTAGCAACCTCCAAATCAATGTCGTTCATGTCAGATTTTAGACAGAATTCGCCATAAAACTATTATATATTTTCTTTGGTATTGCTATCCGAATTGTTAGTTATTCTTATATCAACTTTTTTTGGTCTGAGTTTCTTTCCAACATTCTTGCGTTTGAGTCTTTGTTCCATCTTAATGATAATCGAGGTTGGACTTAGCTTAGCTTAGAACGCCAATGTATTTGAACCACATAGACAGGCCGCTCGGTGTTGTGGCTGACTACAGCTGCAGCACATCTTCCTTGGTATGACCTCTTCTTGCAATCATTTATTCGCTTACCCCAATGTATTTTGCGATTATAGAGTTGAACTGCTCCACACTATTGTTGTCCTCGTCATGAATTAAACTCACTGAATTCGTAATTAAAATTATCGCATATGAACTTTTATTGTCCATTATCAAGCTTGATAAAAAATTCACTCAAGAACAATCACACCAACAAGAGTACAACACAACAATTCAACAACACAATATCGACGAACAGTAACAAGGGTAGAACAGGTAAATGATCACTAGCTGAGTACCAAAATAAGAAACAATTTACAGGCTAGATCGCTAATCGAAATCCGACTCTGTTATTATAAAAATGTACCTCGGTAGGCACCCGCAGTCATCCTTTCCTCTTTTAGAGTAGCGCCGACCACCATCTGAGACTAGCCCACAATCGTTTCCTAATTTTCTTCAAAACGAATCGACTGGTTTTAAAAAACGAAACGTCAAAATAAAGGACTTCGAAAGCCCTTTCAAGCAAGCTACTACTCGATACCGCGTGTCATTTAAATGTCAACTAGTTTATGGTTAAAATGTTGTCCCCCTTGATGAATCTTTTGACGTGTCTTTTCGATAAATCCGTGGTGGGAAGTTTTCAAATGAGCACCCTGTATATCCAACCAAATTATGGATAATGAGATCTTAAACATACATGTGATAAGAAAGCCGAACAATAATGGCTCACAACTAACACGTAAACTATCCACCTACAAAATAACTATATGCGAGGGCTGATACGTATCGTGAGCCGACCCGAAGAAAGACCGTCAGACCATCTAAACCAAATTACACCCCAGCTGTAGGAATAGAGCCGCATTAGGCAGATGTCACTTCCGACATAAGTTATTCATAAAGAGAAACGGAGCTTTTCCAGTAGTATTTCCCGCACCCCGAAAATCTAGTGCGTTCGGTTTGATATACACGGAAATCCTATCAATATGCGAGCTGGCGGTTTGTAGCCGTTGAAAACTTCCGCGCTCCTGGTTTACCGTTTTCCGTCGGAAAATTCCAGAGTGCGAATATCACCTACTGCCGCGCAAATGGGAGTATCGCAATTGCGAATATGCAATATCGACGAATTGGTTGCCCTTGATGATGTTAAAACAGATAGAACTATGGGTATAGGTAATAGTACGGATATCACTATTAGGTTTTTGGCATATTAGTATCGGTACGAGGGATGTCTTTTAAGTTTTGCATGTAGAAACATATTAGGCCGCGCGGATCGAACGTCAGTACTGAATCTTAACCTCACTCTTTAGTAAACTTAAATTCAAAGTTTCACAACAAGACGTGCAGTATTCTCACTACAGTGAATTTTTTTAGTGTCACCAAGTCATTCGAAAAATGGAAGTCAACCGAGAAGATTTTCGCGCCATAATTTATTACAACTTTCAGAGACAATTATCGCAACAAGAAGGGCTTGCTGAGTTACTGTCTGTTTTCGGCAATGAAGCGCCACATCATTCGACAATTTTCCGTTAGTATGGAGAATTCAAACGTGGCCGGGTGAGTCTTAGCGACGATCCCAGGGTGGGTGCACCAAAAACGGCAGTCACCCAGGAAAACGTCGATGCTGTGCGCAAAGTTATCATTGAAGATGGACATGTGACATATCGCGAGATTGGGGCGTCCTTGAAGATCTCAAAGACCTCAATTCAAAAAATTTTACATGAAGAATTAGGAGTAAGAAAATTAGTTTCTCGTTGGATACCCCACCTGTTTACTGAAGAGCAGAAACCAGGCAGGGTTAATTGGTGTCAAAAAACGCTTGACCGTTTTAATTCCGGAAACAAAAAATGTGTACAGTATTGTTAGTGGTGATGAATCGTGGATTTACTGTTACGAACCAGAAAATAAACGACAGTCGGCTGTTTGGGTGTTCCAAGATGAAGAAAAGATAACAAAAGTCATCCGTTCTCGAAGTGTTTCGAAAAAGATGGTCGCGATATTTGTGTCAAAAGCGGGTCATATTGCAACAATTCCTGTTAATGAGCAAAGAACTGTTACTGCGGATTAGTATACCACCATTTGTTTGCCAAAAGTCATCACCGAGCTTCGTAAAATCAACCCCGAAGAAAGAATCATCCTCCACCAAGACAATGCAAGCCCGCACACAGCCCAAAAAACAAGGCAGTATCTAACGGAACGTGGAATTATTGGACCATCCTCCATATAGTCCCGATCTAAGTCCTAACGATTTCTTTACTTTCCCGAAAATTAAAAACAGGATTCTTGTCACCAGTTGACGCATTCAAAAATGCCGTTTTGGATCTGCCAGCAAACGAGTGGAATAAGTGCTTCGAAAATTAAAATTGGTTCGAGCGCCTATAGATGTGTATTAACCTTCGTGGGGAATACTTCGACAAACAATAAAGTCATTTAAAACTATGTACCGTGTGTGTAGACAAACTTTAACCATCGAATCCTTGGTTAATTTGAAGACTAAATGTTCATATGAACATAGGTTCGTAACTGGTTTCTTTTCGAGCTTTTCGCGCATGCAGAAAAATAATTCGGAATTAGTTCTGTACTAGTTCTAAGCTGCTTGTTGGAACAAAGTTACCATGAATGATAGTTTTCAAAATTGTTATATGATAGTACCATCACTCACACCCACAGCCTAATAAAGGTGCGTTTAATTCGGACTCGAAAGTAGTTCCTTTTGACATTACTGTGAGATAATTTAAACCAACATATCAACCAAAAAGTGCATATGGAACAATGTATGTAATGGAACAATGATAAAGTGCATTGCTACCGCTTTAATAGCATGGAAACGACATAGAGGGATATCAATTGATAATACATACAAAAAAGTGTGCTCTTGGTTCAAGAGTAACTATTTTGAATTGAGGATTGTGACTTTGATATGCTTCTTATAAATATTTCTTTGAACTGAGGTAAATTTCTAAATTGTAGGAGCTCTAGGCTGCTTCTTTGAAACTGTAACAAGAATGGACATTACTGTTGGCGCCATCTGTTGGGGACCGCGCCAGACTCTCCTACTCGCCAGAGCTTCATGGGCGATCTCTGCTTTTACGCGGATCGCGACCGCACATGCCGCTTGGCGACATCTGTTAAGAACCGTGCCAGTGACTCGCCTTCTAGATCGACGCGAAGTGACCTCGACTATTCTGAAATGCCGCTACGTGTCTCACCGAAACCTTCTCGAACCAACGATGCGGACTAGATAACTCAACGGCCGGGAGAGGGAAGCACAGTAGAGTAGAGCAGAGTGGAGTATAGTTCAGTCAAATGGCGCCACATAAGACATAAATAATAATAATAATAATAATAATAATGTCTTTATTAAATGCAGTGAGGCGAAGTTTAGCCACGGCTACTCTTACACCCAACCCTACAACAGAAAAAAAATACTTAAACACATAAACAAAATAATAACATACCAAAAAAATACAGTTCATAAGAATGACAACATTGACTGCACGAGCCAAATGCAGATAGTATTGTGAGAGTTTTAAATTTGAAACAAAAATAGTAGAAAGTAGTCAAACAAGCAAAAAGAAAAAACACATGAACACAAGAAAAACTGAACTAAATGGACTCCAGCTGCTGACTTTTCATTAATTTCTTAAAAGAAGCAACCTGTTTGGGTCGATAGCCACTGTTGACTGCATTAGTGGTGTACAAAAATGTTCTATCTAGTCAAGGTAAATAAATTAGTGCATTTCTTTTTTTGAAATCCAGTGTTTTAATCAACACCCAAAAGAACCCCGAAAAATGCTACAAAGCAATCAAATTACCCCATTTCAAGTGCTTGTGATCTTGAGTCAATGTCATAATAGCATAAACTCGTGCTGTTGAACCAAGAGAACCCGTTGTTGTGTGTATCCTTATTAATTTAGGTCGGTTTTATATGTAAATGGAATATTTCAACGCTAAAGGAGAGGAAAATATATAATATGTAGTGGATTATCTTATACTCTACTTGGAGCGTTTGTGTTAGCCGGAGGTTTCATGAATAACGTATTAGACAGCAATTATTTTAAGCATTGTAAACGACTCTATCCTTAAGCCCTCGGTGTCTTACAGATTCAGCAATTCGTAAGATATCTGCACAGATTGAAATAGATTCTGATATTCTGGATAAAAATTTAGATTAGCTTGTAAATGCTGAATGCGAAGCAAATGATACAATTATTTTCCAAACCAGCTTACAGCGAACAGCACAGTTTTGTTATATAACATAAAATTGCATGTATAATACGGGTACAATGATAATACCGTTTTAAACCTCCTGGGTACCAACGCCAAAATTAAGGTTCTTTAATGCATTAATTTTATAATATACATAGGACCTCCTCTGGCCACCCATATGTACGAATTTGTCATTTAAAGAGCATAGCAATTTTGTCTGATGCACACCTGACTCCAAAGGAGTCATGATGGTAAGATGACGATAACAATACACATTACCATTAGCACCCGCTGGAAGAGCTGTCTATGCAAAAGCGGTAAATTGTCAGTGGTAACGTTAGACATGACGTACTCGTACATACATCAAGCTCACGTGGTTTGTGCTTTTAATATATTGTTTTGATACCATAACCCAGATATGCCATCATCCTATTGTAATAACGTTATAGATACCAAATAACTGACAGTATTCCAGATAGGGTTTAGAAGTAAGAATATAATTGGTAAATCTGTCCGATATACGTAACCAAGTTAATTGAACAAAAGCTTTCCACTCAACAGCTTTAATCCCATAGCATTGGTAACTGTCAGGATTTGAAGCGACGGTACACTGAATCACTCAAAGTGATCTGGTAATTGGGGCAATTTTCATATTAGCAATTTGTTCATTGTAGCAAGCGGTAGACCCGTGTCACTCCCATCGTGAACCTAAGTAGTAAACATCAATTTATCCGCTGAAATCACTATTCAATCTGCTAATGAATAGCACCCCTTGTCGCCCATCCCTCCTGAAATCAACCTGATTGCGGTATTCGAATTCTCGTTTATGGAAACAGACGCCGCCCAAGTACCCCAGTAGCGTCGCCATAGGAAAAGGTCAACAATAGTGGGGGCAGATATTTCACGAACTGTGACGTAGCAAGTGATTCTTAGTCACGATTCAGGAGTGTTACTAAATACTGTAAAATAGCTTGACGTGATCATGACTCGAGTGACAACGGCACTAATGTGAAAATTTTACACAATCATAGCATTACCACATTGCTTGCAAGCCCTACCGTACTTAATAAGTTTTGGGAGGTTGCGCTTTGCGATTTTATTGCAATATTTTTGCTCAGGATATCAATGATTTAGTATATACTCATAGCCTCTTCCTTTTCTTATAGGTCAATATAAGCTCATGCCGATTCGGTCAGCTCCCCAAACTACAAGGTATCTTTAATAAGTTCGTGTATGGTCAATTATGCATCATAGACATAAAATACAATTTTCTGTACGTCACGACACACCATACGAAAATATAACACAAGGGTTTTAACGAATATCGAAAGATGTTATAGTTATGGCTTTACATCCTGCTGGAGTGGAGAATCACTCACTGACCATGGTGCGATCCGTCCACTACGAAGGATAAGCGGAAACTTACTCATCGTTATTCGTGATTGATACCAAAGAGTATTGGTATGAGATATCACATACGTTATATTCAAAACAATATCGGCTACCTCTAGTCAAATAGTAAACTTTTTAAGTAAGTATTTTTTGCAGATGCTACGGGAGGCATCGATTTTAATCTCCGGGCAATGTCGTGAATCTCTAGCTATCTTTGACAATGTTATTAAAAGCGTAGTACAAGCGTGATGTTGACAGCATTGTCCAGGCAATGATGTAAATTCCCGTCAATCAGCGGACAATGTTGGTATATTGTAATGTGAGGTTATGATATACATACGGTGTGTAATTATACATTTTTGTACTACATAGACACTAGTAGTAGAGGTAGTTTTAAGTCTATTATTTAAGCCGGAAAGACTTGGACGTCAACTCCCTGGAGCTGGAACCTGTTTCAGCAGGGGTACTACGTAACATAAAAAATTTGTGTTGTCCTGATTATCCTTTTTATTTTTTTTACAACAAGTATCGTCAATAAATCTAATCAGTTCCTTCATAAATCATCATTTCGCATCCCTTTTTGACCGGGTAGATATGAAAATCAGAATATTAATATTCCCGCATTCACGTTAATTCCCGGCCACTAACGTAAATTCTCAATTTGCCCATGATAAATACATATTTAGTATACAGGGTGTAAACGTTATGATAGTCATTATTTAAATGGGCGATAGAGGGATTTAAAAGAAGCAAAAAGTTTCATATAACATGGGGGTCAAGTCGTCATTTTTTTAGAGAAAAGCGACTTCAAAGTAAAATACATCTGGCAACGCCGCAAAACTGTACTTATGATAGTTGGAGCTAGACTGACAACACTTCTTGAAGAATATTTGAAAAATGTGAACGCCGTCATGGTCTGTTGTCAAATTGCAAATTAAGTATCTGAAAATTCTTACATACAGTGGACCTTCGTCATATATAGTTTACTATCCTGATTATGATAATTTTTAGCAGATGTGTTGTATCATCAAATTGATGAACAAATATAAGAAAGCCCTTATATACCTACATACAGAGAATTTTTAATGCAAATTTCCGGATTGGGAGAGATCTCCTGAAAATATTTTTGGTATCATCTAACCGTTGCAATCAGTGCACAAGAACAACTGTGAAATATGATTTATAGCATAACCCGCTGCCCTATCAATACAAATTTAACATACAGGTCACCTTGCCGTGGGGATGCAGTGGTCGGGATGAATATCACGGCAGCTCCTGATGATTTGGGCATGTCTGGTTACAACGTATGAAGTGAAACTCGCTAACTTCAAAATTTGAAGATTTTGTACAATTTCTTTGAAAACGATGAAAGATATGTCTGATTTGGCAGGGGAATGTCGCAGCCAAATGGCAGTCACTCTTTCTGACACAGTCCGGATCGAAAGATGACGATACTCATGAAATCTATTGATACTTCTAAATATAGGATCGTATCGAACATCCCTACTGTCAAGATATTCAACCCAAGGTACCGACGGAGCTATTTTGCGGCGTCATGGAATTAATTTTAAATTTTCATTTGCATTTTTTCAAGTGTTGTGCAATGATTTTGGGAAAAATGTCACGAATAATCTTATAAAGCATAGTAGAGTATATTTCAACAGTTGTCGGAACTTACTCCACTGGGACCAGTTCCTGAACAACGAAAAATATTCAACTTTATGGATGTATGGATATCAAAAAACATGAATGGTTTTGTGGGAATATCAATCTAAGGTGCCATAATGGCTCTGATGAACGGCAAGTAAATGAATGAATGTTTGGAAACGAGCAATATCTTTTGGTAGAGCCTGTCATCAAGTAGGTACTTAATGGCTATCTGCAAGAGGTTTATAGGAAAAAACACCCAGTATCGCATATCAATTGAAGAAAATAATATAAACAAAATCAACAATAGTAATTAAAACATGAATTTTATTCAAAAATCCAACATTTCTTTAAATTTTGACTGAATTATATGTAATTTCTTAATATACAATAAGCTGGTGATGTTTCAATGACAAGCTGTCATCTCATACTTTGACAGTATTTTGTTTTCAACATTTCAGTGCTATTGGTTGCTAAAATTTGTTGATTGGAACTTGAAGCTCATTCTTTGTATTTGACGGTCTCTTATCCTATAGGTGGAGAATAACGGACTGTTGTTGGTGAAATTAGCCCTTAAAGTTGTAAACTATAAAGCCATTTAGAGAAAAATCTATTGACTCCTGGACCATGGGTCATATGAACTTTTTGACTTGTTTTGATCCCCCTATTACCCATTTCAATAATGACTACCATAACGTTTACACCCTGTATATTTCTTCCAATATTGTATACTGGACCGTCATCACATGATGGCACCACGTCAGCTGTGGGAAATCAAGATTTCGATATGAATACTGCGTTGATTTTTTTGCATTTCTGGAGCTTTAAATAAAAAATAACAGAACTTTTATTTTAGAAGTTCTAAGGTCGCTTTATGTAACCTTTTTACGGTCAACGTTATTAATTAAGTTATGAGACTGGCGACGTAGCTTCCGATCTGGCAACAATGGAGGTGTCGGGCTTAGAGGACAGACAGGGGAATATGTTGACAGTCAGAACGATCGGGGAAGAGTTAAATTTGAGTCACACCTCCATTCTTCAGATCAAGTACAACTGGGTGTTGCATCACCATGTCAATAAACGAGCTTTGAGCCAGTAAAACAGTCATGTGGCCCCTCAGCCTCGTTATTCACCTGACTTGTGTCCTTGTGACTTTTCTCTTTTGCCGAAGTGGAAAAATCACTTCAAATAGGAAACATATGATCGACCAACTGTAAAATTGTAATTGTATTTGAATGAAAAAATCAGTCTCATCACTTAATTTACAGACCTCGTATTCGTCAGCTTAAGACGATTACGAGACCAGAAAAAGCCAAAGGTAGTCGTTATGAACTAGTTTACCTTTGTGACGTATCCTATAGGGAATCTGTCATCGAATGTGGATCTCCAAAGGTTAGATTTATCGATTCTTGGTAGGCAGAGCCACTTGGCGCGGTCTTTGATTGTTGCTACTTTGTAACTGAAAATCATTAATAAACAAGGTTTTCTCAGCATCCTTTTCAAAAGCTTCCTCTTTAGGCACTCTGTATCGAGTTTCTTCTAATTTAGGTACTTTATGAATGAGTGGTTAACAGTTCAAGTATTAAATTCTTAAAACATTTATCAAAAATACAACGTTTCGGCGATTCTTAACGCCTTGTCAGGTACATATGATTTTCCAGAACTAAGCAAAAGCATCAAAGCTTACAACACAAAACATATCAAAAAAAGAAGAAACACACGAAATGTAATATTAATATACAAAAAAACTTACTAGTTGGTAAGCAGTTTTAATTATTTCAGTAGAGTTTTTTCCCTAGTAGTCGTATCCACACCATTTAATTCAAATGATCCAACGACTTTTCCCAAAAATGCCTCGGCTCGCTGAAATTTCTTTTCCATCGAGTTTTTTTTTAAGCGGGATCCTCAACTACCTTACAGCCAGTGAAAGTCGGTCGCCTCCGCCACAGGAGTGTAACCGTCGAGCAGCCTTCGTATAATCACAAGATAACTGTCGGAGGTTTCAATCCCTCCAGCACCCTAAACATGTTCGTGATTGCTGGCCAACAAAGAGTTCGTTATTCGGGTTATAATTTAGAGCTTTCGGTTGGTCCGTGCGAATTCGAAACTTTGTTTAATCAACGGTCGATGTTGTGCCAGCACTGCGCTATAGAGTGACGTACAATTAAAGCTATTACTCGAAGGATGCTGTTATGCTGTTTAATCACGGATATTCGGGCTTTGGTAATTAGGGGCCACTTTGTCAGCTGACGAAATTTTTGATGAAAATGATCAATGAAACCAGGAATAAGCTCTAGAATTGCAAGAACGAAGCTTGTTGAGTTATTTAATAAGATTTACGTAATTGCTCTTAATATTACAGAACTTAGTGGCTACTCTCCTATGCCATTTTCCATATTATGGCCTTTTTAAGGCACATTTCAGATAATATACAATTAAAGTACACCTAATATGAAAAAGCATTTATTTCACCAAATAAAAAAAAATAGTAGAATAAAAAGGAGCTTTGTGGATTCCAACCTCCGTCCTGCGATTCTGCAATCGTTAATCCTTCCCACTACGCGATGGCGCCCCTTGATTTACAAGATTTTTATACAACTATATTTGATGCTGAAAAATTTCAAGCATACGTTGGAGGCATATCAAATTTGTAATTAGCAATTAGAGTATTATTGAAAACTATACAAGATACAATGCTGAAGCTTTAAATAATGCATATCGAGCATGTTACCTACATTTTCAGACGGTCAAATGGTTGATATTTGTCTACCGTCTTTTCGTTTTCTCGACTTTATTTCACAACATTTTGAACTCGAGATTTCTAAAACATATACTATATCGATACTCTTGGAAAAAATGTGCAGGGAATCACATTTCTTCGTAAAGAAACTGGATTACGTGACCTACTTATTTGACAAAGTCATGCAGTCATCAATAATGCAGCCATTTAGCACATGCTGCATACTAACTAGTCTAAGACATTTTGAAACATAATTGTGTCTTCAGACTGCACGCGAACGTTAGAAACAAGTCAGCGCATTTCAGTATGAAATCTTTTTCTTATAAACTTTAAGGCCCTTCCGTGACCGTGTAAAAATGTCTGCACTAAATATGTATACAAAAGAGTATGAAAAATCTTGAAAACATGTTTTTCTTCGCAACAAAAGGTGATAGAGACATCCGCTTTGTTTTAAAACGTGTATACTAACGTATGTTTTTCGAATATAGTAGCGAATGGTTAGAAGAAAAAAAATGTAACCCTTCGTTTTTCGCATAAAAATAACAATTATCTTTCGGAATGGCTTGTGGTTCATGTCCGCAAGGTAAACTCATGTATTTTGGTATAAAATGCCCTTTGAACGATTCCTGTATATTACTCAGTAAACTAGTAGTGATGACTGGAAGGCTGGTGTTTTGGGATAAACAATAAGAAACTCTCAAAAAACTACTGGACAAATGGACTCAAATTTTGTTGTGGTTATTTAGATGTAGACAACCTTCAGATTTGAAGAATTTCAAATAGCTGCGTGAAATTATCGCCGCATTAGCAACAAGTGCCAAAGCGTACATTTTGCCTCGGTTTACGGAAATAACTTTTTCACTATTAGTGCGATCTTTTTACATGGGATCGCAGTCTGCAGGTCTCATAAATAGCTAAAAATCTTATTTCCTGACCGCACTTTCGATTGAATCCCAAAAAACACGTTTTCTCAATCTTTGTCGTAGAATAAAAAAATTTCCCTCAAAGTTTGGTGTACCCATTTTATGCGTCCACGTTTTAAATACCACCTTGAAAAACTTGCAGCAATAATAATATTTTTTTTATTCACTCAATGTACAAAGATAACAAACAATATGAGTAAATAAATATAAAATCAAAACAGGCCCAATAGAAGGCATCGCCTGTACATGGACCAATAATTTAAGTTGAAACTGTAGAATGCAAATGACAAAAAAGGACAAAAATTAGCTACAGTAGATTATGTATTTAGTTGTAATAATAATAAAACCAGACCTTACAATTATTTCACAAACCAGGGTAATATTAGTCTACAATATCATCAGACATATTAATGATAACTCAATAAATCCGATTCAGTGGAGCTGGATGGAAAAAGAGCAGTGGCTACCTCTTTGACAAAATACCTAGTAGTCATTTGGTACAATTAAATGTCTTTGGGGCTTGCTGTCTGTCCTCAACTAACAAAACTTGCAGAAGCTTTGACTGGAAGGCCAATTTTTGCCAGGAAACTGTTCGTTCCGGCTTGTCAGTGTTCAAATCATTGAGGACCTTAGTTAGCTGAAAAAAAGCTGGAATATCTTGGAAGAAGTTATATGAACTCCTTCGACTGTACATGACCGAGATAACTCCTGGCCTGGAATATTGTTCGCATAGCTGGGGTACTGTAAATCTATTTGCTGATGACACACTTGTGTACTCAGCCTGCAAAAACCTGAATGAGGCTATCGATATTGTGAACCGTGACCTTGCAAATATTGATACATATCTAAAAATGAACAAAGTGAAGTTGAACACTCAAAAATCAAAAGCAATGGTAATCTCAAGCAGAAGTAAAAACAAGAATATAATAAAAGTTAATATCCAAATTAAAATTGAAAAGAGAGTTCTTCTTATAGTTGATACAATGAAATACCTTGGATTTATGTTGGATAAAAACCTAGACTTTAACAGCCATAGTGAAATATAATCATAACGAAAATTTCAATGAAACTTTATTTTTTTTCAAGAGTTTCTAAACAGCTATCAATGTTTGCAAGAATTACGGTTTACAGTACAATAATAAAACCTCATTTTCAGTACTGTTCATCTTTATTATATTTCTTTAGCAAGCACAAAATAGACACCTTACAAAAACTTCAAAATAGGGGAATGCGGATAATTTTACAGTGCTCTATGTACACAAGAATTGAATATATGCTGGATACTCTACAGTGGTTATCGGTGAATCAACATCTTTATTTAACAACAATGCTATTTATTTATAAAATTGTGAAGGGAACATTACCTAATTATTTAGGTGCCCATCTACGCCCAAATAATGAGATCCATTCATATGACACTAGGACGTGTACTCATTTTCATGTAAATAAAACAAATATGAAGAGTACAATGAAAACAATAATGTACAAAGGTCTATGTGAATACAATAAGTTGCCCCGGCAAATAAAAAACGCCGACTCAGTCGGGTATTTCAAGAAAGCACTTATCAAACACATAAGATCTGACAGAATTTGCTAAAGTTATTATATTTGAATATATATATATATATATATATACAGGGTGACTTTGAAGTTGAGTGATTAATTTTCAGATAATGATTGTAGAAGGAAGATAAACCAAAATACGAGTATGTGTGTAAAAATAAAAAAAAATAAAAAAAAATTCACCTTGTTTTATAAACTATCCTCCCAACAAGTATTTCAGTGCGGACCTGTATTTGATCGTGAGTTCTTGGAGCACCGGTATGCCCTCTCCAGTGAGGTCTTAAGTCACCTGATTCACGAGCCCGTTATACTACATTAACAAAGGCACGAGGGGTTGGTTGCACGCGATTGGGAAACCGATCCGCATAAAGATGTGCCATTTTTTATTTCGTTTGAGCCACGCAGCAAACACCACTATTCACTCACGCGTTACCGACTGACACAGACTGAATAAAAACATCGTGATCAGAGTTTCAAATTCTTTCGCTTTTTTGTTTCCGATGCGATGAACCGATAAGGCGGAGTATATCCGTTGTCGCCAAACACGAGCACATAATATTATTATTGAGACAGGGCGGTACTCAAACTTCTAAAGGGCTATAACTTTGTTACTTTAATTTTACCACAAAAATGTTAAAGGAAAAAACATTTCTTTTGAACAGATCTACTCACTGTTAAAATAAATGACTCAACTTCGAAGTCACCCTGTATATATACAGGGTGACTTTGAAGTTGAGTCCTTAATTTTCAGATAATGGTTGTAGAAGGAAGATAAACCAAAATATGTGTGTAAAAATAAAAAAAAATAAAAAAAAATGTTTACCTTGTTTTATAAAGTATCCTCCCGACAAGTATTTCAGTGCGGACCTGTATTTGATCGTGAGGTCCCCTGTGAGGTCTTAAGTCACCTGATTCACGAGCCCGTTGTACTACATTAACAAAGGCACGAGGGGTTGGTTGCACTCGATTGGGAAACCGATCCGCATAAAGATGTGCCATTTTTTATTTCGTTTGAGCCATGCAACAGATACCACTATTCACTGACACTGACTGTATACAAATGAATGAAATAATTGTAAAAACATCGTTCCAAATTCTTTCGCTTTTTTGTTTCCGATGCGATGAACCGATACGGCGGATTATATCCGTTGTCGCCAAACACGAGCACATAATATTATTATTGAGACAGGGCGGTACTCAAACTTCCAAAGGACTATAACTTTGTTACTTTAATTTTACCAGAAAAATGGTAAAGGAAAAAAACATTTCTTTTGATCAGATCTACTCACTGTTAAAATAAATGACTCAACTTCGAAGTCACCCTGTATATATATATATATACGTACTTGTGAAATGCTGTAATGCTACCAGTTGTTGTTGTTGTTGTTGTTGAAATTAGGATTTTTTTTCCAAATAAAGGACTACACAGCAGACAGTAAAATTAGTTCAGCAGCTCATATGGTTCAGTTATTAGCTACCAGAAGCACCATGGTACAAAAAGCTCTCTTTTCGTAATAACTACTTCAGGCTGTTATATTAATTCCCTCTCATCCCAGCTACATCTTTTATGACAATGACTGGGAAATATCCAGCCGTCTATTCACTTTCTCATTTCCGTAGCCCCAGCATCCAAACAACCACGCTGAAATATTTTGAGAGCGTATACATTACTACACATCAATGCGCCTCTCTAATAAGTGCGGTGAATTCTTGGGCAAGTTTTCATGACCGCGCGGTACACGTCAGAATAATATGTTCTCCTCGACACACCCCAGAAAATAGGTAACCTTTTCTTCCAAAAGAGCAACAAATTTTTTTGATGATATTATTAGAACACTGCTTTTTGATGATATAAGGGCTTAGTTAATTACATCCCAAAGCAATCAAGAAATGAAGGAGCAGAATTGAATTCCCCATAATCTTAACTCATTACCGTATGATCCGTGGTAGTAAAAAATGGATTCAGTCCAAAATGGTATTTTTCGTCATAGAGAATAATTATATCAACTTTTAACTTATAGTTCATCAAGCAGTCGTAAAACTGTGATAGACCTCTTTTGTAGCTAATATTATTCCCTATAAAGAAGTTAGTAGTGCTTATACGCTTAGAGTGGTAGTTTAGTAATTTTTAAATTCTGTTGTCCGCACTGGTCAGATCCTCATTTTCAGTAATGCTCTAATAGAAAATACAACAGCCATTACTTAGTATTACCACTATTATATTTCTAGTAACATAAATTATATCGGTGCGTCTTTTTACCTTTTGTTTAATGAGCCCTTTTTTATTTTTTCTCTTTTCCACTCTGTTGACAAGATTGCACATCCATTTTTCTTTTATTGTTTTTTCTCGCCTAACTGTTTTTTTTTATTTTGACACATTTTTTACTATATACTAAGGAAGTTTTTCAATTATTTTCTTGTTTTGATGCATTTCTTCAACCAAGTCCGTTGTAATTCACATCTTATAATGTTTCGCATATTTTCCAACAATGCTTGTATGAAAGTTTGTGAGCTTGCTGGTTTTACTAATATTTTTTTATTATTTTTTCCTCTTTTCCACCCTCTTCACAGGATTGTATTCTATTTGTTTTTTCTATCCTCTATTTTGTGTTCAGACATGGCCATTTCTTATTCTGCTAACGTTTCTAATGTAAGGACGATTGACCAGCCAAGAAAAAAGTGAGCTGCCGTGGTGATCCACATAATAAGATGGATACGCCTTACAAACCCCTTATATCGTCGAGAGTTACATTGCTGTGTGTTATTGTATATGCTGGACTATTTCCACTGGCCTGCTGCGTGCGCGTATACATTTTGTGGAAACAAAAAGTATTAATCAAGAGCACGGAGAACGATGAAATACAACATCAAGATAACTTTGCGGGCCTTCCGCTTGGAGATGATGTAGCTGAAATTCAGGAAGACCCACCATTACACGTGATAAATGGAACTAATACATAATGTTCTGGTATAAATCGTGCGTACAAGGTTATGTGGAAAAGAAACCAACAGAAGTGTAATTGTTACTCTTGATCGCAAAGAGGAGCAGCCAATAAGGGGAACCTGAATATTGAGGTACCGCGTTTGCTGTAGATAATAAATATATTGCTGATTCTGCTAATTGAGCATTTGGACTGTTCTTGAAAGATACAACAGGAGGACAAATCGGAGAACCAGGGCCTGAAGCGTATCAGCCAAACCTGGTATTGCATTTGACTGCCGCACAGTGGCTCAAAATTCCTAATACATATAAAAAAAACTATAAAGATCTACTATATTCCATCAAAAAAATCTCATATGGTTTATTTTTTAGAGGCCGCTGATGACGAATACATTATCTATTTGTCAACAATAATGAGTTCCAGTTTTGTATGTTCTTAAGGTTGCTGGTACAGGTGTAAATATTAATTATTTCCAAATTAATATGGCGGAATCAATATGATCTGATTAACAAGATGTCTTTAAGGTCCCTTAAGCAGCCACGGTGCCATGGTATTCAGGCTTCTGCCTTTGCGGCTGATTAGGTATAAAAAATTCCCTGTGGAACACCTACCATTACTGTGATAACTATTGTCGTGCCAAAAGCAAATAAAACGTTTCTGTTTCCACCTTCATCTTCTACTTCGTTCAGGACACTCCATCGTTCACCTGACACATCCAGCTACCTCGCGCCACCTCATTCAATAGGTTTCTGCCTGCTGCGTCGATGTCACTCTCACGAAAATCCCGATATTACTTTTCCACGTCCGCGTGTTTATCCGGCATCCCATCTCGTCAAGTGCCATGTGCCTCCACGCCACACCATCACATATTTCACGTTTGCTTTTGATAAATTTATATAGTTTGGATAAACTGGTACTCGTTTTTCACCTTCCACCCAAGGACAAAACATATTGTGATCAAAGAAGGGTCAAAGGTGATCTAGTTCTACTTCTATCGGTCCATTTGTGAACTTGTTAGTTGAGATATATATATATATATAAGTCTCATAGTCTCAGTAATGACTGCACTGATTTTGGTGAAATTTGGAGATACAGTGGCAGTTAGCTGCAACATGATTAGTGAAAAGTCAGTATATTACTGTGCGTTCTTCGAGTTCCAGATCATTTTTGGCTTGACGAGGGAGCGGGAGGGAGATTTCTATACTGCACACTTCCTCGCAACATCGTCGTTTTGACAGCTACCTAAAGAGAGTAGGAAGTATAGAGTACGCGAATTGCTTATATTGAAATGAAGAAGAGATACTACTAATCCCTACTACATTATGGTAGGTGGGTTGACTAAAAGACACAGCTGGAACTGTCGCTCGGCGAGAGGCTCACTGCTGACAATTTTGCCACGCATATGTCCGAGGAAAAATGGGATGATATTCAAAAAGCAGTGAAGTGAGTGATGTTGAATAAGGTGCGGGAGAACAAAGACAGACCAAGGAACCAATAGTAGTGCAATACTGCTGCGTTTTTATGCCTGAGAATCGCTATACAAAAAGTCCGCTGTCAAAGAAAATACCATTTTTTGCCAAGGTGCAAACTTCTTGATTTATTGACTTTGGGGCTGTGACTACGTCAATGTGCGGTAAAACTTATCCCTTATCTACCCTGGAATTTGGAAGCTTTTTCTCACCTAAGAAAACTGCCATCCTTTGTACCTGTAATCAATACCGTAGACCTGTACTTTTTTGTTGCGTCACTTAAGCTATGTAGAAAATTAACAATATATTTTTGTGTTGTATAAAATAAAAACATAACACAATGTGCCTCTCCAGTCGGTTTAAAATAATGAAATATTTATTAATTGACTGCCTATAAGACTAGTAAGAGAGTAAATGCCAGATACACTGTGTAATTCTGAGATAATTGCGTTTGAAGTACTTTTTCTTGTATTTTTTCTAATGATTGTTTTCGCTCACATTAGATGAAGCTTAAATTTAATACTTGAGGTAATTTTCCCTACCTTCATGGATTTTTGTGGCAATTCCACCGACAGTAGATTCCAACTTGCTCATTTTCAACAAAATGTCCTGTATATTCGATTCTACACGAGATTCTAAATACGCTTGAAGTATATCATAATATACCTAAGTTAAACTATTCTAGGAGGTATTGGGTATTTTGTTGATATTTGATCAAATTCCTGGGATCGGAATAAGACAAACATGGATAGTATACTATAGTAAGGGCATATTACAGTAGTTTAGAACAGATATGACCAAGGACTCACATAATTTGTAACTTGAAATTTAGTAGAAGTTTGTTTCCAATTAGAGTACGTAGCCTTAGATGAGTTTTCTGCGAAAAACTTTTGAGATGTTCGATAAATCTTAATTTTTTAACAACACCCGAATTTTTGCGGATTCGGAGAGCTGTAAGTTTTGATTACTTATTTGGACCTTCAAGATTAGATATAGAGATAATGTAACAATTATGTATCATCTGCGAAAGATTCTATATGTTAATATCGAGGATTTTGTTCAAGTCAAAAGTGTATATCAGAGATAATAACGGTCCTAATACCAAGCCTTGAGGCACGCCTGAAGGGATTGTAGTCACATGAAAAAAATGTTGGTCAATGCAAACATATGGAGTCCTTTGATCAAGATAACTTCTGAAAAATGAAACACCTAAGCTATAAATACCTAATTTAATTTAGATATTAGATAGATAGATATTAAAGTTACTGCGATTTTCTTATCTAAAGCTCCTAAAATACATATTATCTTGTCAATTAAGTAGCGCTGATCTTGTACTATAATTTTGTTTAAGGTCATTGTTTATTATTTGTTATTGAGTATTTTTCAAGATAAGTGCAGAGGTTAGTTGCTTTTCTATTTCTATTATTATTTCTTTTATGACTGGTCTATAAATCATCCTGCGCCTCATGTTTACCTCGTGAAATATATTGGAAAGAAGGTGAACAGCCACCTATTGTGTCTTTATTTACGTGTGCTCACCGCAACATAATAGCACAACATTCTTTTGTTGCTCTTTTGTGTTCGTTGTGCGATCACTATCTGATGACCCACATAATAATAATGTTACCTGGTAGAAATCATGATTCACCTTAGAGTTATGTACTCTCATAAAGGATGGTCGATTTGAAAAATTTGCTATTTCTCAGCACGAAACCACAAACCTCACGATCTATAAGTTGCGTTTCAGTTTGTCATTATTCGTAGCAGGTGTGAAACTGGAATTAAAGAAAAGGCGGAAATCTTAATCCCTACTTCAATTTCTATCTTTCGATTTTCTGCAAGCGATGTCGCAGCTGATAGAAATAGGTAGAAAAAACAAGGTTATGAATGCAAATAATGAGTTTGTTTCCCAAGATATCATTTTACTATAGAATATAGAATAAATAACCTACCAAAATAGTTACTGCGGGATTTCTAGCACCATTCACCTACGATTTGACCCAAATGTTTTACATTACGCATGTGTAATTCAGAGATCTACAGTATATTCAGATAAGAGATAGACCGGACATAAACAAGACCACGTGATCATCGAACGCTGTAACATTCGGCAGGGACGTATTAAGAGTCACGCAGTACATATTTTAGATAGTAGATGCTGCTTTGCGTAACTTTGTAGTAAATTAGCACAATTCGATGTGTAAACGATTGGTGATGGATATAGGATCATGTGGGGGTGGGGTAAGAAATATATAATGATGTAAATATACATAAGGGTTTCAAAATTTTCGCTTCGATTTCCATCTTCGGATGCCGCCTGATGTTTGGTGAAATACAGTCGAATATAATCTCAAAATGGCGTTTAAATTAGCCTAAATTAAAAATAATCGTATATCTCTTAAAATTGCTTTTAGAATATTGATTAGTATATTTTTTGATTTCTAGGTAAATATGTAACCAAATTAAAACGTTCAAAACGTAAACGTAAGCGTTGAACATTGTCAGAAAGTAGATTCTTGAATAGGTTTTGCCAAAATGGGTTCAAAAATGTCAATAATTAATTAAAAAATACAGTAGCTTTATAATTACTTATAACTTACCGAATTTGATGAACGACATCTTTTATTGGAAAGATGAGCTTGATGAGCTTTCATCATCGCTACTGCCTGAAGCACCAACGTCAATAATGATTTTCTCGACTTGTTCCTCTAAAATATTGTCCAGTTCCCACATTCTCTTTTCAACTTTGTCTTTCACGTGCTTAATACAGTTTTTCCCATTTTTGCGCTGTTATTAATTCTAGTGCTTCTTTGAAAAGTCCTTTGAGGTCACAAAATTTAAAAGTTGTATTGTGCTTAGCTATATAATTTTTAACCTCTGCCCATATGAGCTCAATGGGATTGAGCTCGCAATGGTATGGAGGTAAACGGAGCACAGTTTTATTTTGACTTGCTGCCATTTCGTCAATGACGTATTTTTGATATTCCGCCTTGTGATCCTTGACAATTCTTAATAATTGTACTTTCAGCATTGCTTCTTCAAAGTTGATATTTTTCGAGCGGAGCCAATTTTGAACATCAACTTTCCTTGAAGCCGTTGTTGGGACCTTCTCCATTCTTCGAGAATGATAAGGCGCATTATCCAACACAATTACTGCGTTTTCCTCTAAGTTCGGTAAAATTTTTGAAAACCACTGTTCAAACGATTCGCCATTCATTTCCTCGTGGTAATCTCCAGTTTTCTTAGACTCAAAGCACCACAGACCGTCAACAACAAATCCATCCTCACTGCCAATATGGCAGATAATGAGCCTTTTCCCTTTACCTGCAAATCGAAGTACTAACTGGTGTAGATTTATTTCAATAAGCGAACCTTTTTCAAATGTTTTCACATTCAGCGAAAAAACATTAAGACATTAGTATCGGATTGCTATAATTGGGATTATTTAGTCATATTGAAAGAAAGAATATTGAACGTCGCATGATTACTCAGCGCTTCACAATTCAATTTAAAGTTATAAACCTTTAAAAAATGAATGATCAGGAACCTGAAATCCTCCATAGCACAATTTCTTCTCTATCCAGTAGTAAACTATTACGACCCCTTTTTTTCCATTTGAAATTTAAATGCTTCAGTAACGCATGGAAAGTTGATCGTTTGAAATTTGGCAACGTTGTATCTCCATTTACCTCCTGCAGTACTTTATCTATAGTAGGTATTTCATTCCTAAAGAAGAATTCATGCACTTTCCTCCTAATCGCATGCTTATCAGCTTCAACCAATGATTTAACAATACTTTTGCGATGTTTACTGGTCATTGGCTCAGAAAAGGTGTGATTTTTTTTGTATTGTCTTAACAGATTAAACACTGATGCGCGACACACCCCAACTTTATGAGAAACCTTCACAACAATTTCTTTGATGGTTGATGCCTCGTTCTCCTCGCACTCGATCTTATATATATTCAAAATGACCTCTTTCATTTCTGCACTCAGGTGTCTTTTTTTAGAGCGTTTCCTAGATGGACTACAGGAGTTTACAACTTCATCGGCAGTATCTGTACTACTGGGCATTTTGCGCAAGCAGTTGATAACAATAACAATCAATAACAAGGTATAACAATAACAACGACAAACTCAACAACTTAATAAGATAACAAACGAAAACGTCCAAAGAAATATCAAATTGCAATGATGCACACGACATACGTAACACGTCTGAACCTGAATGTGACTCTGCCTTGATACGACTACTCTGCCGCTCGGCATAGGCATTTAATTGCGAATTGACCAATGAGGGCTCCTGTTTTACGTCGAGACGGCGGCGTTAGCATGAAAATCACCCGAACCTTTTGTTTACATCCGGTCTATCTCTTATCTGAATATACTGTAGCAATCTAATTATGTTTTACGATGGAGAAGTGCATCGAATTGTGAAAGCGACATAATGACGGAATGTCAGACTGTCTAAGTGGAGCTTTTTTGTACATTGAATCGCTTTTCACGTAACAACGTAACATACTTAACATGGTGTTTTTTTTTTCGAGGTATAGAACTTTAAGTTTTATTTCGAAAATAATGGTTCTGTGCGGAATACCTATCGCGCACTACGTCCATCTTATCGTCGATAAAATACTCCGTCAGAGCAGTTAATTCGATTAACAAAGGAACGTTTTCGCACCACGTTTACTCTAATTGATAACTCGCATCCCCAGAGACGCCGTACGGTGCATACAGAAGAAGCTATTGCTACTGTAGAGCGTAGCATTGAGGAAGACCCGAATCAGTCCATCCGCCATCGAGCACAGGAATTGGATCTGTGTCCATTCACTTTATGGAATATTTTGCGGAAGGATCTTGGTTTGCGTGTTTAGAAAATCCAACTCGTGCAAGAATTGAAGCCAAACGATCATCAAGCAAGGCGTAGATTCGTTGAATGGGCCCAAAACGAGATTGCTATTGTTCCCGATTTTCATAAGCGAATTTTGTTTAGCGATGAAGCGCACTTTTGGTTGACTGGCTACGTCAAAAAACAAAACTGCCGCATTTGGAGTGAAACTAATCCTCAAGTCTATGTCGAAACACCGTTACGTCCAGAAAAACTGTCTGTTTGGTGCGCTTGAAGGGCTGGTGGAATCTTTGGTCCATACTTCTTCAAAAACGATGATGGCCAGAATGTTACAGTCAATGGTGATCAGTATAGAGCCATGATTACTAACTATTTTATTCCTGAATTGAACAATCATGATGTCCAGGAGCTGTGGTTCCAACAAGACGGAGCAACATGTCACACACCTCGTGCTAGAATCGATTTATTGAAAGACGCGTTTGGTGACCACCTAATTTCACGTTTTGGACCTGTGAATTGGCCTCCAAGATCTTGTGATTTAACACCGCTAGACTATTTTCTGTGGGGCTATGTAAAGTCATTGGTCTATGCGGATAAGCCACAAACGCTTGACCATTTGGAAGACAACATTCGCCATGCTATTGCCGATATATGGCCGCAAATGTTGGAAAAAGTCATCGAAAATTGGACGTCCAGATTGGACTACATCCGAGCCGCCTGTAGCAGTCATATGCCAGAAATCATATTTAAAATGTAATGCCACAATATTATCGTTCGAATAAAAAAAATGCATGTCAATCGAATAATCCATCGTTGTTTTATAGCTATTTAAAGTTCTATACCTCTAAAAAAACACCCGTTAGTATTATTATTATATATTAATATATAATAATAACAAATGGATAAAAATAATGGGCTTTTATTACCCAATAGGCGTGTTCGACGGTAAGTTCGTTTGAGCTATTTGACATAAAAAGGAACATAATATCTAGATGTTATTCGTGGTACCAGAAACTGTATTTTAGACAAAACTAGGATTGCTGAGTGGATGCGCAGCTGTTCTAAAGATTGAAAGCAAAGTCTATATTTTGTACCTCTAGTAGGATATATTCCATCAATCTCGGAACAAAAGGATTTTAAAAATATCTTTCGAATTATTTACAACAATTTGTAAATCAAACTTCGTATAAGAGATCCATATTCGAGTTTAGATCTAAGCAACCTTAAAGCTACAGGTCATGAAAGATATTGCAATTAATATGTTCATTGAAAGTTAGTTGTTAATCGAAATAGATGCCCAAATATTTCACCGTTTCCCTACGTGCAGGGACGCGTCCATCCATTGTTCAGTTCTACTGTCTACTACGCTACACTTACTTGTATTAAGACTAAGTTGATTCTTGACGCGCCAGCTTTGTAGTAAATTTAACTGTTCTTTAATAAAACATATAGTCTTCCATGTAAGATACAGATCTATCAAATGTCATCTTCCGACATCAATTTAGAACAAGCCAAGGATTCACACAGATCTTTAACGAATAATATGAACAACATTGGTTCTAAATTTCGAACCCTGTGATGTGTAGCCAATATAAAAAACATGCATACACTATAATCGTCATCTTTTGGAAGGGTCTATCTGAATGTGCATAGGTTATGAAAAAAAAACAGATTTCACCAACATTAATATTATGGATCAACGGGAAGATACCTTATCGAAATGCAATTTGACGGAAGTTGTCAAAGGTCTCAGAATATTAGTGATTTCTATTGAAATATCGAATAAAATCGTGAAAATTCGACTGTATTATGAACAAGACCACTTTTTGATTCCAACGTGATGCTTTTGTACAGAAAAAACAGGACATCTTTTATGTATTTTGATATATGTTATAGGTTTATATTTAACAATCCGTTATCCCCCTCAGCGAATGGGAATGCGGCAAATAATAGGTCGATTTTCTAGCTGTTAAATTTGGCAGCAGATTTGGACGTTTGTTAATGCATGGCACGCTTGAATTTACCAACTTCAATATACCGAAAGTTATCACTCAATCCAATTCCTCATCTTCCTTTACGTCATAATAGTAATCATTTATTAATTTATGGGATAATTAATTTCTTCAAAGCAATAAAAACATTATGTCCTCTCCATCCTAAAACACAGATAACATGTGTAAGACGTTTCAATCCCTACATCTCCCTGATGCATAATGCACTTATTATGGACATAGACAAAAATTATGAAAAATATTTCACAGATAATGGCTTTTAAGTTAAATATCAAAAAAACTAGTAATTTTTACTGTTTGTCTATTTTTTTTTGACTGGCGGGGATATCTATCTGACACTCGCAGGGTTGCCAAGTCTAACGACGATCACGTCCCGTGGTGGATGGTGCGGAATGAATCTTTTACATTTGCTGGTTTTGAATTTTTTTCGTGAAAATTTACTAGATATCATGATTATAAGCATCTTTGGTAGATTGTTCGATCCGGAATGGGATAGATCTCCTATTTATGAAAATATTTTTGGTATCATCTAACCGTTGCAACCAGTGCACAAACACTGTGACATATGATTTATAGCATAACCCGCTGCCCTATCAATACAAATTTAACATACAGGTCGCCTAGCCGTGGGGATACAGTGGTCGGGAACCTACTCCACTGGGACCAGGAGGGTGAAACGGGATATTAATGCACAATCTAGCAACCCTGTCCCAGCCTCACAAAATGGCCGCTGACAACCACACAAGTCACCGTGTTGTCATTGAATAGTATGGAACCTTCAGAGTATATATGTTTTGTGACTGGTAGCAAGAGTTGACAGATCCCACATATGTGTCACTCCTTGAAATGCAATAATCAGCTGTATTCAAATAATTGAAATAATGTCTAATATAAATATAACCTATAATGTGTACTCGTGAAAAAAGAAAAATATGGCAAATTTGTAGTTTTTTTTGCAGGTTTTATAGGTTTGCTGGTAGCTTAAAGGCATATATTTGGGAATTTCTTAATCGCTGTGAATATAGTGTGGATGTTTGTTCAGTTCTTGAACAACGAAATATATTCAACTTTATGGATGTATGGACATCAAAAAACCTGAATGGTTTTGTGGGAATATCAATCTAAGGTGTCATAATGGTTCTGATGAACGGCAAGTAAATTAATGAATGTTTGGAAACGAGCAATATCTTTTTGTAGAGCCTGTCAGTCATCAAGTAGGTGCTTAATGGCTATCTGCAAGAGGTTTATAGGAAAAAACACCCAGTATCACATATCAATTGAAGAAAATAATATAAACATGAATAAAAAATCAACAATAGTAATTAAAACATGAATTTAATTCAAAAATCAAACATTTCTTAAAATTTTGACTGAATTATATGTAATTTCTTAATATTCAATAAGCTGGTAATGTTTCGATGACAAGTTGTCATCTCATACTTTGACAGTACTTTGTTTTCAACATTTCATAGCTATTGGTTGCTAAAATTTGTTGATTATAACTTGAAGCTCATTCGCTGGAGAATAACGGACTGTTGTTGGTGAAATCGGGCCTTAATCAATTTTTACCCAACTAGAATATTTTTTGCTTAAATGCATGGTCGGATAGACTCTTCCAAGAAAATAAGATTGATATTACATATTATAACATTTTTATGATTAGTTTTAGAGTTATAAGCGATCAGACGTGCAGAAACGCCATTCCGCATTTTATATGCTAGCATTATGCTTCAAAATTATGTATCATACAAACCTCTACACCATTAAAAAATCCAGCCGTCCAGCCTCCATCTTGCAACTCTCAACTGCCACTTTTACGCTAATATTATTCCGATTTTCAGCTTGTTAACTAGACCCGTTCAAACAATAGGTAGCGGGGACGTTTTCGAAAAGCACTGGATGAGTATACAGCTATCCATATTAAAATTCGCACTGTTCGTGAAGCTGATAAACAGCAATTGTTCAGTAAATAAATACACATTAATTTACTCTGAACCATTTTACAATTCGTTCCCTCAAAATTATCCAAATTTGCCATATTGATTACTGTCATGCAGCAACAAATGTTTGTTCGTCGCCGTTTCTATTATTTTACAATTGTAAATGCTTTCCAATTAGGGTTAATTCAATTCAATATATGGTTAAACCATTTTATTAAAGTACTACATCGTATATAGTTTGTGCATGACGGATGTCCACCGTTATTTTATTATGTTTTGCATTTTAACGGATCTCAATTTGATCAGGCATACAAAATTAATTTCAAAATAGTATCGATAATTGGATTTAGCGGAGTATCGATTATTTATTTCGGATAACTGCGCTAATACTGGTTTCGCAAATATATTACTGCATACGTATGTAAATTGGATATTACTCTCGTACCGACCCCTTTCCTCTGGGACAAGACATGGACGTAGTGCGTGAGGGGCGAGGACAACCTAATATCGATTCTGAGAGAAGACAAAACGAAACTGTCGATAATTCCAAAAGACAAGAATGATGAGACTGAATAATATTCCATAACCGGCTTTGATCACAATAATTCGAGTACAGGGGAACTGCCCTTATTCATTCGGTGCTAGGCGACGACGCAACTGTCGGCGATGCAATAATACGATCAATTTAATACTTCTATAATTTTTTTATTTCAGTCTGCCATCGATCACCACTCGCTTAACGCCCTGGATACATAGATAACTATTAACAAATTAGACGTTCAAAAACTGCTTATAATATGAAGCGCCATCCAAATAGCAAGAATTTCATAAAAGACGATTGAAGGTTATATGGACAGACATGTATTGAATTGTCAGGGGCCTAAATATTAAGCAGAAATTGGAAATGAAAGCTATTCATGTTTGCCCTTGTTTTCTATGTGCTTTAAAAAATATGGTTTTCCCGGATTTCTCACGCTAAGCGTTTTTGAAAATCGCTTACCGACTCCACAACGACTATTAAGTGATTCGTGTGTTGCTTGTCAATGTATGCGGTCTTATTTATACAGGGTGTTTCAGTTTATTGTTGCATAACTTTAAGATTCGATAGAACTTTTAAAATTAATGCATAAAGTCTATATAAACATGGGTCGAAAAATGCGTGGCTTCCGAAATACAGGGTGTTTAAATTTACTTTCTAAAATAGTTTTTTTAAAATATTTCGAACAATATTTTATGTATAACAGTAAAAATTGGTATACAAGGGTTTTTTGGTACGACAACGAACCATGGTCATAGTTTTACTGTGCCGCTAGAGGGCGCTCTCTACTGTACCTGTAGTGTATTAAAATGACCGAAAATTTTTTCTTAGTGCAATTTTTTGCTTTTTGAATAAAAAAATGATTCTTCGGACTTTTCAACATAAAAAAGCTCTCTTGTAAATTTTCGTTATAGTTAACCGTTTTTGAGATATTTCGATTTTTAAGGTTCGATGCATTTTTAATTATTTATGATAAAATAACGTTAAAAATTCAGTATCTCGATAATTTTTAGAAGTAGGCTGCGCCTGCAAATATTTTTGAAATTGAAAGCAGAATAAGGTTGAACATCAATTAGTTGACAGTTAGTTTTGTTGTCTGTTGGAACCTGAAACGTTTTTTGCAATTGTGAATGCACGAAATTTAGTTTCTTTTACCTGTTTTTTTTTGTAAGTTTTATAAAAATGCCATTTTTATTCTCCAATCAAGACCATGACCATAGACGTTCTTACCATTTGCAACCTGTGCAAGGACTACAGCCAGGGGATGGAGAACGAAGAATCACATTTTGTCAGTGGATTCTTGATACAACTGATAATAATAGGGAGTTTTTAAGTAACGTTTTATGGACCGATGAGTGCATGCTTCACTAGACGTGGAGTGGTAAATTTTCATAATCAACATACTTGTCGCATGAAAATCCGCATGCAGTTCGGGAAAGACATTTTCAGCATGAATTTAGTGTGAACGTGTGGATTGGTATCTAACGTAATCGACTATTTGGACCCTACCTTTTGCCTGCAAGGTTAAATGCTGCGACCTTCTTGGAATTTTTAAAGGCTGAACTTGCAAATATGTGGGATGATGTTATGTTAGATTTAAGAAGATTGGCCTGGTTCCAACTTGATGGTTGTCCAGCTCATTATTCGAGAATAGTTAGAGACTGGCTGGACGAAAATTATCCAGAAAGATGGATCGGCCGTGGAGGACCAGTCGCCTGGCCTCCACGATCCCCTGACCTAAATCCATTAGATTTCTTTGTGTGGAGATTTCTAAAAGAAAATGTGTACCACTCCCGTAACCACAACAGATATGCTAATAGACAGAATCAGGAATGCATGTCATGAAATAAGGCCTTATTTGAATAATGCGTTCGATCATTCGTAGATGTGAATTGTGTATTGAAGAATTCTGTTTACATTTCGAGCAACTACTTTAGATTTTGTATGTTTGTCCTAACTATCCAATAGCATTTTAGTTGTAAATAATTAATTTAATTTGTTAAAAATAATATTGGGAAATTAAACAAATTAATATTCTGTTTTTTTGTGTTTATTTGGAGTTAGGAATTATCGCTGTGTTTAAAAACACAATCTAAACGATCATCTTAATTACTTGTAATGCCCAAATCGAAAATGTAAAAAAAACATTATTTTCCCATAAATAATTAAAAATGCATCGAACCTTAAAAATCGAAATACCTCAAAAACGGCTAACTATAACGAAAACTCACAAGAGAGCTTTTTTATGCAGAAAAGTGCGATGAATCAGTTTTTTTATCCAAAAAGCAAAAAATTGCATTAAAAAATTTTTTTTATATATATATATAATATATATATATATATATACGTATATATATATATTATATTATACAGGGTGTCCCAGAAGTCGACGTCAAGCCGAAACCGGGTGATAGGCAAAGTCATAACAGCTATCAGAAAAATATTTAAAAAAATTTTATGTATGTGTTTTGAAAATTATAGGTCTTTGAAAAAAATATAGAAATTTCACACCCTACGGCAGTCTGTCAACTCCTGTTACTACAAATATTAACTTTTTTTGGATTTTATTTTTACAATGTAATGATGAATAAGCATCTTCAAACTGGTGTCTCAACCTTACTGCCAACTTTTCTCGTTCAGGAAAAATTGCCACTTATTTCCCAACCAAGTATTCCAAAGTAAAACTTTGCTCAACTTTAACTGGCTGTACTGGAAAAAAATGTACTACGAGAGTTTGGCAAGTAACCTTAAAAGTTGGCGCATTTAATAAGGATTCCAAAATGGTATAACACTTAGAAGATTACTCGTTAACTTATGCACAATTTTTATTTGAAGAAAAACTGATGAAAATTTTTCAAAATTTCCTAATTAAACGCACAAAGGACCCTTAAGGATAACTGTTTGCACAACAGTGGGCGTCAAAATGCTGCTGATGATGATTTACCTTTACAGCAAATGCTCAAACTGTTTTCCTTCAGCCGCAATACACGCTCGACATCTTCTTAAAAAAGATCGGGTTATTAAACGAGCGAATCCACGGTTATTAACAAACTCAGCTGCTTCCAATAGTCTTTGCCGTAGCTCAGCTACATTTTGAATCGGCTTGAAATACACTTTTTCTTTTACAGTTCCCCAGTAAAAAAATCTAACGGATTCAAATCTGGTGACGGGCTGGCCACGGTATTGTACCAGACCGCCCTATCCATCTGCCTGGAAAGTTTTGATCGAGATACTCTCTCACTGAGAGTGCATAGTGCGCTGGGCAGCCATCATGCTGAAACCACATGTCCCTGTAAATACTCAGTGGCACGTCCTCCAATAAATTTTCTAAATGATTTTGCAAAAAACCTAAATAAACCTCAGCAGTCAAAGTCTCTGGGAACTCAAACGGACCGATTATTTTACCATTTAAAATTCCTGTCCAATGGTTTATCTTGAAGCGATATTGAGATTTATCTTCTCTCATCAAATGTGGGTTTGCTACGTGCCACTCGTGTAAGTTATGCAGGTTCATGTACCCATCTTTCTTAAATGTGGTCTCATCTGACCATAAAATTTTTTCAAAGAACCGTGGATCTTCCCTGTGTCTTTCTAACATTGTGCGACAAAAAGCAACTCGGGGCTCATAATCCCGGGGCAGAAGAGCTTGAACACGCTGTACGTGGTATGGATGGAGCACGTTTTTTTGCAAGATTCTATGGGCTGTACTTTTGGGCACACCTGTTTTTAGTTCTATTGCACGCACTGAAGTACTCGGGTCTTCTTCGACAGCTCCTAGCACCACGTCTTCGTAAGGAAGGAAAGATCTTCCCTCACCGTGTGATTGGTTTGGTAGTTGGCCCTCTGAGAAAGTAAGCGGTGCACATTTGTGAACACTCGATGATCTGGATGACGAGCTGCATTCGGGTACCTCTCACAGTCTCGCTGCAGCACTAGCGTTGCATCTGCATTCCCCATAAATGAGGTGCATGTTAGCATATTCTTGTACGGTGTACACGGACATAGCGGCACTGCACAATCACACTATCAAAGATAGTCTAAGGAAAGCAAATGTTTTGAAGAGCAATTAAACAGTCCAAATCCAAATCACAAGCGATCAACAGTCCAGTTCACGAATCCAAAATTAGTAACAGTACGAAATCAACAAGCACGAACATGTAAAGATGCGCAGTAAACGAAGGAGTACTGATCGGTATCAAAGTGTGCAATAGCAAGTAAGTGATGTGCTTCATCCATACCACATACAGCGTGTTCAACCTCTCCTGCCCCGGGATTATGAGCCCCGAGTTGCTTTTTGTCGCACAATGTTAGAAAGACACA